>OZ024751.1:3720049-3887549 GCA_964016885.1 Eledone cirrhosa
GCAAAGTTAACCTTGGTGGGATTTGAACTCAGACCATAAAGGGCCGTATATTATATATTTATAATATATAATATATATATAATATATTATGTATATATATATATAATTGTTTCTACTTTTGGCACGAGGCCAGCAATTACCCAGTGCATAACTGGTACTTTATTTTATAGACCCCGTAAGGATGAAAGGTAAAGTTAACCTCGGCGGGTTATTGTATATTAATCTGTATTGTATTTTAATCTGTATTGTATTTTATCTGATGAAAGCGCACCATAGTTTGCCTTGGTAGCCCTTGAAATATGTATAATAAAATAAATATGGTTTTATAAATATAGTTTCCAGTTGTTAATATATTGTAATAAAAATATATATATATGTCTGTATATATATATATATATATATATATATATATATATATATATATATATATATATATATATATATATATATATATATATATATATATATAATTGGAAATCAGTAAAATCGAATCTCTGGCGGTTTGCAAGTAAATTCGACCTATATATATATATATATATACATATATATATTGTTATACTTTGGGAGGGTAATGTTGCCAATAAGAAACACACGCAACAGTTGCTTTCACTTCAATTTATTATAATAAATTTATAAATTTAGGAATTTATAAATTTCCGGTTGGTTGGTTGGTTCCACAACCAGATGGTTGTTTATATATTGTCAAAGTTCTTTCGTCACACATTCTGTGACCTCTTCAGTGACTGGGGATTCTTTTCTTTGTTTTTGTGCCTCTCCTTTGTTCTGTCCTACGCCATCTTGTTTCTGTGTGTGTGTTGTGTGCTCAGTTTGCGCATGCGCCACATCCGGATGTCTGTGTGTGTTTATATTCGTTTATTTATTTGTTTATTTACATGTTACAGGTTGGTTGTTTGTTTTATGTGCGTGTGTGTTTTCATTTCGTCCTTAATTGTAAGTTGTGATGTTGCTGTTCCACTCATGTTTTCTATTTAATTTTGGTTGTAATTCTTTTTATGTTTATTGCCCTCTGTGATTTGTCTAAACATTGCGTCTTTTCTGTGTGTAGATTCTATTTTTATTTCTATGTTCTCTAATTTACCCTTATGTTCTATTTTAGCATGTTGTTAGAGTACAGATGATTCTTTACTATCTTGAAGGTCTCGCTAGTGTTCATTTACCCGTTCCCCTACACTACGAGCTGTCTCACCTATGTACACTATATTTTTGTCTCTACATTGTCCTTCAGTACATCTTATGCTATATACTACATTTCAAGTTTTACAGTTAATATGGGGGCTTAATTTACAGGTTATACATTTCTTATCTATACAGGGGGTCTTTGAAAGGGGTATGTCTTGCTAATAAGTGTTTTTATGGAGGTACCTGGTCTTTCTACTATCTTAATATTGAGTTTATGTTTATCTAAGGGCCCTTCTAAATTTGTAAGCTAATTCACCTCTAGGGGTTGTATCGATGAACATTACACTCTGGTATTTATTGCTATCATACCATGAGTTTATTCTATTAGCCTTATTCCTAGTTCTTTCTATTCTATTCCAAAATTTGCTCCTATACAAGGGGCAGGTCCCATTTGTGTCATTATTTACCATTTTTTCCCATTTGGTTCTGGCTCCTCTATACACTCTGATTTTATCTCTCTGATTGTAACCAGAGAACTGCATACGGTGGATGAAGTGTTGTATGTGTCTCTCAAGTTCTTCGGGGTTGCACATGCGGGACACGTTTCTTATCACCCGTACCAAATCCGCAATCAGTATGTTGTACATATATTTATATATATATATATATATATATATATATATATATATATATATATATATATATATATATATATATATATATATATATATAAATATATATATATATAAATATATATATATATATATATATATGGAAAGTTATATTTAAATTGTTGGGTTACAACTATATTGTATTTTGTCTGAAGAAGGCATAACATATTGTTAATATGATATCCCTGAAATATATATAATGAAATAAATATGGTTTTATAAATATAGTTTCCATTTATTTAATATCGTATATATATATATATATATATATTTACACATATACACATATACACATAGTAGAAGATGAGTGAAGAATAACGTGGTCGGCTGTACAATAGGGTTTATTTAAAATATTAATAATTGTTTCATTAGTCCGGTGTGTCTAAAAATCTCTGATCGTTAGAACCCACGTCACTCGATTTTAATTACACACACACATATATATATATATATATATATATATATATATATATATACATGCATATGTGTGTGCGTGTGTGTTTGTATAGATAGACGGATACTGAAGATGTGTATGCGGGATGCGGGAAAGATCTTAAGAAAACCTGCCATTACAAACAAATTGTGGAATCGAAATATTTTGTTCAGAATTAATGTCCATATTATTGTGTAGATTAAATTTCCATGTCTGTATAGATTTAGCTCCATGAGTACTGCCTATGTTTGTATAGATTTAGGTATATATGTGTATAGATTTAGGTCTGTGTGTATAGATTTAGGTGTGTGTGTATAGATTTAGGTGTGTGTATAGATGTAGGTGTGTGTGTATAGATTTAGGTCCATGTATATAGATTTAGGTGTGTGTGTATAGATTTAGGTCTGTGTGTATAGATTTAGTTCTGTGTGTATAGATTTAGGTCTGTGTGTATAGATTTAGCTCTGTGTGCATAGATTTAGGTCTGTGTGTATAGATTTAGGTCCATGTGTATAGATTTAAATCTGTGTGTATAGATTTAAGTGTGTGCGTGTATAGATTTTGGTCTCTGTGTGTAGATTTATGTCTGTGTGTATAGATTTAGATCCATGTGTATAGATTTAGGTCTGTGTGTATAGATTACGTCTGTGTGTATAGATTATTGCTTGTGGGTGGATTTAGGCCTATATGTATGTAAAACTGTACTCGATAGTTGTGTAGAATTAGACCTGATGTGGAATTAATGATTGATTTACGTAGAATAAGATTCCTGTTTATAGGATTGATGTTGTTGAATGTAGACTAAGATTCGTGTGCCTATAATTAATTGTTTCTACTTTTGGCACAAGGCCAGCAATTATCCCAGTGCATTACTGGTACTTTATTTTATCGACCCCGTAAGGATGAAAGCCAAAGTTAACCTCGGCGGGATTTGAACTCAGAATGGCAAGGGCCGTAACTCTATGCGTCAAAGCATGGCGTCCGACCCTCTACCGATACTGCCAATCCACAATTAATACTGATGTATATAGGACAGGTTTATACATGTGTATAACTGGCGTTGGTGTTTGGAATGAGGTTTTGGTGTGTATAATTAATACTGATGTATATAGCACAAGTTTTATATATGTGTATAACTGACGTTGGTGTATAGAACAAGATTTTGGTGTGTATAATTGACGTTTTAATGTGTATATAATTGTATAGAATAATGCAGGGATCGCAGACTCAATGGCTCAGAAAGGCCACTACGTCCTGGGAAGAGGCACAGGGGGCCAAAACTGAAGGGAGCCATTTCCACCAGTTGTGATGCTAATTGGCTGCTTTAATGGTTGTCACTGGCCATTGTCCAAGAAAATACTTTTGCGGCCTTGTCGCGGGGCGCAGCACCAACACCGCCGCGCCCTAAGTCTAAAGACTATCACCCTCCCTCTTCCACCTCCCATTCTTCTGTGACCCTAGAGCCCTTGCCCTTCCCTTCATTTTCCGTGTTTAGATATCGGTAGTGTTGTTGTTATTTGAAATAGCTCTGTAATACAACTACTATTTGTTGTTTGTTGTTGTTGTTATTTTCATCACAATAAATACACACATGATAATGAGATATGTGAATTTGTACAAAATGTGCGGGGACAAATTTTCCATTCCAAAATTTCTTTAATTTCAAAATGTTGTAGTTTGATTGAAGCATTGTATATGATATATAATGTGGCAAGAGATAGAAGGCTAAACAATGCAAATTTCTTTAATTTCGATTTTAATTTTGTTAAATTACATTTTTTCCGTTTTCACTTTTCATAAATTCGCTCTCCTTTCGTTTTGTATTTCGTGGGTAAATTGCAATAAATTGTACTAAAAATGTTATTATAACAGGGAAAATTACAATGTCTTGGGAAAATATTAAGCTTCTTCTTCTCCCACTTAATCCTGGAAGGGTCGTTGGGGTAGAGTCCTCTAACTCTACTTCCAGCGGGTCCTGTCAGAAGCAACCGTCTCCAACTGATCCTGCTGGATCACCAAGTTCATGACTGTAATCCAATCATCTTGCTCGGGGTCTACCCCTGGGTCTTCTGCCGATTGGTTTTGCCCGTAAAATCTGTCCAGTGATCCTTTCCTGAGACATTCTAACCACATATCCATTGTATCGGAGCTGTGATCTCTCAATTCGGAGAAGTAGCGGCTGTACCTGGAGTGATTCTCTTATCTCCGAGTTACGCACTTTATCGAGTAACGTTACCCCAAAGACTCTTCGAAGGAATCCCATAATATTATTATAACAAGTGAAATTACAATGTTTGGGGAAAATAATAACCAAGAAACTTTTTCTACCGCGGGCCATAGGAAAGTAATTTTGCAGGCCACAAGCGGCCCACAGACCACGTGTTTGAAGCCCCTGGAATAAGGCTTGATTATGTATATATAATTGATGTTGTACTGTGAAAATAAAGCTTTACGTTAATGTATGTAAAATATGGTTCACGAGCTTGATGTGTGTAAAATAATGCTTTCGTATGTATAATACTCAATGTACACACGGCCGGGCGTATAAGGTTGACGAGTCGGAAGCCTACAGGCCCCACAGCAGTAATAGGGTGAAAGATTTTAATGGAGCCCCGAAATACCTGGAAATCAAGTGACCCCGTTATGAGTTAATACCTACTGGAATGTATGAATGTATATAGATTTATGCTTACATGTGTGTAGTCAATGTATATATGTAGAATAAGGCTTACATGTGTGTAGTCAATGTATGTGTGTAGAATAAGGCTTACATGTGTGTAGTCAGTGTATATATGTAGAATAAGGCTTACATGTGTGTAGTCAATGTATGTGTGTAGAATAAGGCTTACATGTGTGTAGTCAGTGTATATATGTAGAATAAGGCTTACATGTGTGTAGTCAGTGTATATATGTAGAATAAGGCTTACATGTGAGTAGTCAATGTATGTATGTGTGTAGAATAAGGCTTAAATGTGTATAATTTGGAAATGGGGTGTGTTTACATAGCGCGGGCTCATTTGTTCATAATTAACACACTCAAGTAATGGTATATATATATATATATATATATATATATATATATATATATATATATATAAGGACGTATGTTTTGAAACAGTGAGCGAGTTTGAAATTAGAAATATAAGCTTTCGCCGTATTTTTGACTAAAGAAATTTTTACACACATCTCGCTGCAACCATCCTTCCAAGGACACATTGAGTTCTAACAACGTTATCAACCCCACCACAACTAGCTGGATTTCGATATATATATATATATACACATGAGAACCAGGTGAAACTCCAGAGTAGCAAGACTCACAATTTAGCCTTAAAATGAATATTTAAACTATACTTCAGTATTGACTATTTTTTTCTCCTGTCCGTCAACTACATACGGATGTATATATATATATATATATGGATTGAGAGGGACGAGGCTGTGTGGTTACTGATAATGAATGTTAGAAAGTTATGGGAACACAAACAAGAGATAGACATTTTCCCTTCATCTACTACGGATGTTTCAGCGGTGTGTGAATATATAAACAATACTAATGTGTAGAATGACGAAAGTAAACTTACCTTTGTTGTTTTGTGAATTCGTGACTTTAGTGTTCCCCAAAATCTCATCTATAGAATGCTGATTGTAATTATTGGTGGTGGTGGACGTCGTTGAGATCACCCTTTGGGGTCCTTCGATTAAAGATCTAGGAAGAAAACTGTTGGGGCACCCTAAACTTCCTGCTTGATGGTTCCTATCATTGGCACCGATGACTATACCACCGTTTAAAGGCAACGATGACATCCCTGTGGCTGCCAACAAACCGGGTTTCTCTTCGAGAGGATCCAAACATTGGAGGGAGTAGTTATCGCAATAGACTTTCTCTGCCTTGATATAGGTTGGAGAGATAGCAGACATCCTCATTGGTGCTGGAGAGAAGGGGCTTAAGGGAGGATGGAGTTAAGGGAGGATGGAGTTAAGGGGGGGGATGGAGTAAAGGGAGGATGGATGGATGGAGTTAGGGAAGAAGGATGGATGGAAGGATAGGTGGATAGAAAGATTGGAGGGGGGAGCTGGAAGGATAGGTGGATAGAAAGATGGGTGGATAGAATGGCAGGGCAAACTCGGGAATATAAGAAAGAGACAGAGAAATGGGGTGGATGCGAGATAAGACAATAGGGAAGAAGAAATTCAGAAATACAAGGAAGAAGACGAAAAAATAGAATAGGGGTGAGATGAGATTGGTGGGTGCGGTAGAGGTAAGTCAGGGTGGCATGAAGAGCCTAGTTCTTTAACTGAGCCTAGTTCTTTACTTGTCTAGCTTTGAAAATACTTTATGAAATTGCTGAAAATACTTTCGTTATTGTTGATATTGTAGTTATTGCTGCTGATGTTGTTGTTGTTGTTAGCTCTGTTTATGTTGTAGCTGGATTGATGCTGATGGTGATACCAATTGTTGAAGTTGTTGTTGTTGATATTGCAGACGTTGTTGTTGATGATGATGATGATGTTGACTTTGCTGTTGTTGTTGTTGTTGATGATGCTATTATTTATATTGTTGATATTATATACATGATGTTGTTTAATATTGTTATCAATATCATTATTATTAATGTTGTTACCAACTATTGGTGTTTTTGTTGTTGTCAGTGGTGGTGTTGTTGTTATCACTGTTGTTGTTGTTGCTGATGGTGATATCACTGTTGTTGTTATATGTTGTTTTATGTTTACCTCCTCCAAACACTGTTGTAACTGTTGTTGTATGTTGTTAGTGTTGTCACTGTTGTTGTATGTTGTTAGTGTTGTCACTGTTGTTGTGTGTTGTTAGTGTTGTCACTGTTGTTGTATGTTGTTAGTGTTGTCACTGTTGTTGTGTGTTGTTAATGTTGTCACTGTTGTTGTGTGTTGTTAATGTTGTCACTGTTGTGTGTTGTTAATGTTGTCACTGTTGTTGTGTGTTGTTAGTGTTGTCACTGTTGTTGTGTGTTGTTAATGTTGTCACTGTTGTTGTATGTTGTCACTGTTGTTGTATGTTGTTAGTGTTGTCACTGTTGTTGTGTGTTGTTAGTGTTGTCACTGTTGTTGTGTGTTGTTGGTGTTGTCACTGTTGTTGTGTGTCGTTAGTGTTGTCACTGTTGTTGTGTGTTGTTAATGTTGTCACTGTTGTTGTATGTTGTTAATGTTGTCACTGTTGTTGTATGTTGTTAGTGTTGTCACTGTTGTTGTGTGTTGTTAGTGTTGTCAATGTTGTTGTGTGTTGTTACTGTTATTAGTGTTATTACTGTTATTGTTTTAATGACTTATTTTGTTTCTCTGCAATACTATCACAACTTCTGCGATACTATCACAACTTCTGCGACACTATCACAACTTCTGCGACACTATCACAACTTCTGCGACATTATCACAACGACACTATCACAACTTCTGCGACATTATCACAACTTTTGTTCTTCAAGGAATATTTCAAAATCATACTTAATACAATGTTTTGTTGTTGTTTATCAGATACAATTAGCTATGATGTCTATCTGTGTATGTGTCAGTGTATATTTATATATATATATATATATATATATATATGTGTGTGTGTGTGTGTGTGCGTGTGTGCATGTGTGTGTGTGAGAGAGAGAGAGTGTGTGTGTGTATACATGCTCCAGCATGCAGTAAAAGAATAATAGTACATGTGTAATATATATATATATATATATATATATATATATATATATATATATATATATATATATGTGTGTGTGTGTGTGTGTGTGTGTGTGTGTGTGTGTGTGTGTGTGTGTGTATATAAATTATGTAAATGTGTGTGTGTATATATAAGTATGTATATATGTATATATATATATATATATATGTGTGTGTGTGTGCGTGTGTGCGTATGTATGTATAATTAATTAATTAATTCAATATTAACTTTTATAATCTATTGCGCGAACAAATCGACGAAAATGTTGGCAATAAGAAATAAAAGATCAACGTAAAAAGAATGTGTGTATGTGTGTGTATATGTGTGTATGTGTTTATATGTGTCTGTCTGTGCGTGCGTTTGTGTGTATGTATATGTGGGTGTGGGTATGCAATTTTTGTTTGTTTGTTCATAAACTCCCTTCTGCGTTAAAATGTCCTAAAAACGTCTTTTGTGTATCCTTATTGTACACAGACTCCTTAATATTCTTGGTCTTCGTCAACTCAAAACAGTTTAGGCCGCACCCTCATTTGAACAACAACAGCAAGAAGAAGAAGATGAAATATATCTATAAAAAATATAGTATTGTATAAATAATATATAAATACCATTTTTTGTTTAAAAAGTTTAGACAAAATCCATGTAACTGCAACAAAAAAGAAAATCGGAAAAGAAATTATGACATTACGTTACTTATTGTGATTTTTTACTGTAAAAATGGACCATCTGTTGATGAATTCTAGGTAAATACAGTGTGGTTGTTGTGGTTGTGGTGGTTGTTGTTGATGTTGTTGTGGTTGTTGTTCGTAAATCAGAAAATGTTTTGTTGTTAAGAAACAAAAAGTAAAAAAATATATTTAAAATGAAAGCAGCGATCTTATTCCTCCACCTCACAGAACTTAATATTCCTTGGTGTGCCTTGATTTGTCAGCTTCACTTGCTGCCACCCCCAGCAGCCCACCACCACCAATCCCCAACTTTACTATTGCCCTCCACCACCTCTTTCAGTGCTAACCCATAGCATTCACTCCTGCTACCGCCTTGAATACATCACCTCGCCACCACCACCACCACCACCTTCACTACTTCTCCCTGCCACCACCTTCACCACTCCCCCACCACCACCTTCATTACTCCCTTTCCCACTTAACCACCACCACCACTATGTCTTCGAGAAGTTATCCAAACTCTAAAACACATTTATTCTGATTGGCAGATATTTTCTACAAATAGATTTTGGTTAGCTGCTTCCTTCGGCTGTTTGGTAAATACAATCTCCCTACCTACATACCTACCTCCCTACTTCCCTCCCTACCTACATACCTACCTCCCTACTTCCCACCCTACCTACATACCTACCTACCTCCCTACTTCCCTCTCTACCTACCCGCCTACCCACTTACCTACCTAATTCCCTACATACCGCCCTACCTACCTATCTACATACCTATCTGCCCACCTATCTACCCACCTACCTACCTATATATATGTGTGTGTATGTGTATGTGTGTGTGTGTGTTTATGACCCATAAACTGGTAGTTCGACAAAAAGAGATCGATATAATAATTATCTGACTTGTAAAAATAAAAACGTTCTTGGGTTGATACAATCGACTTTAAGGCGGTTCTGCTCCATGTTTGGTCGGGGTTTAAATTATATAAAAAGTATACAGTGAGTGAATACGTGTGAGAGTGGAGGAGACGGGCGGGTGAGGAACTAGTTTGGAGGGGGGGCTGGTAAGTAATAACTTTGAATCGTAATACAACAGTACGGTAGAGTGTGGAAAAGTTCCCCGAAATGGGCGGGGCTTAAGCCTAAAGGTGGGCGTGTCAAAGAATCATTCTTTGATGTGAAGACAACGTTGTCTGCATATATTAACTGACGTTGCTAAATCTATGTAGATTCCTTGTTCTATGTATGTCCTTACAGTAAATTGACCATATTGACGTGGGTGTGGTTAGTAGGTGTGTGGGTTGTTGTATAGCGACGGTTCTTAATACGATGAATGGTAAATAAATATATACACCAGGTACGTCTCTCCCGCTCTTCCCATCTCTCACTATTATGAGCAAATGGCGGTAAATTGGCAGCATCGGTAGAGGGCCGGACGCCATGCTTTCCAGCATAGTTACGTCCCTTTATGGTCTGAGTTCAAATCCCGCCAAGGTTAACTTTTCCTTTCATCCTTACGGGGTCGATAAATTAAAGTACCAGTAATGTACTGGATAATTGCTGGCCTTGTGCCAAAAGTAGAAACAACTATTATGAGCAAATGGGGGTCCACGCGCCGGCCGCCCTGCATCCCAGGTGGACGGAATAGGGACCATAACATTATTTAAGGAATCGGTGAACATTAAACAACCTTTGTCTGCTAGTAATTATGTTATTAACTTTCTTTCGTATATTAAATAATTGTCACTCATTATTGATCTAGAGTTATGGCCCTTGCCATTCTGAGTTCAAATCCCGCCGAGGTTAACTTTGCCTCTCATCCTTACGGGGTCGATAAAATAAAGTACCAGTAATACACTGGGTAATTGCTGGCCTTGTGCCAAAAATAGAAACAATTATTGATCTAGCTGTCTGTTATCTCATTGTTATCTAGCAATTATATATTATCCACATGTTAACTACCGGTTATCTGTTATATAACTGTTATCTACCTGTTTTCTAACTGTTATCCACATGCCACCTCCCTGTTATTTAATTGGTATCTAACTATTTTCCATATGTTATCTGTTATCCACAAGTTATATAACTGCTCTCTGTTATCCAACTACCATGAACTTGTTATTTAACTGTTATTAAACAGTTACTTAACAGTTATCTAACTGTTATTTTACAGTTATCTAATTGTTTAATAACTGTTATTTAACTATTGTTTAACAATCATCTACTTCTTATCTCCATGTTATCTAAACTTCGCCAACATTTTATCTAAACGTTATCTTCAGTATATGTCCACATGTCCGGGTAGATAGCTATATCTATTAGGTAATATGCCAGTACTTCTACGAGAAGCCTGAATGTAAAAAAGATATAGAGTATTTGAAAATTATGTGGTTCAGATACTCTCCGACATGCCTATCAAGACTGAAAAACAGATCAAACTACCCACTCACTCAATCCTTCACCGCACCATCACCCCACATATCACAATCAAAGACAACTGCTAAAACCATGGTGTTAGCCCCACCTAAATTTTTTCCTGATCTCGAACTAAGCACAGAACAATCCAGAACTCTCCATATATCTCCAGGACTATACAAAAGTTTTCAGAACTTTCCAGAATTGCTCCAATTCTCCAAACGTTTTCAGAACTCTCCAGCATTCTACAAGTCAGTTTATAACTCTCTAGAACTGCTGCTCCAAAAACACTTTCAAGGACTGTTGAAATTCTCGAGAAATTTTAAAGATTGCAAAAATTCCCCACAAATTTCCAGAATTGAACCCCCACCACAAAAATAAAATTTATAAAAATCTTCAGAACTATACATAATTCCCTAGAAGTGTCCAGAACTTCTAGAATTCCACTCCTTCGACATATTTCCCAACATATATTTTCTACTGACAGATTTTTAAGCTGAACAACTACACCAATCTTACGATGTCCTAGAGAGTAACCATTTATCACCAGTCCTGCATATTTTCAAAGAACCACCAGTTTAAGTGATGATTACCAACAGTATGAAACAGATCTGTCAGCTTATCTCCCTTTGTCTGTTGAAAAAAGAAGTAAGTGACAGAGTCACTACTTTTAAATAATAGCGCAAGGTCTTCAAAATGATTTGAGTTAGCATGTCGAGTAAACCCGGCTGCCATTTTTAGTGGCGTGAGTCTGCGAGACACGCTAAGTTTGGGAACCATGTGCGTTACATATACACACACTATCCAGTTTTTTATTATATTTAGAAGTGATCAGGATACTAATTTCTTCACCCGCTGATGAGCTAGGACTTTGGTATTCCTCTTCACAAATAACATTGCGAAACAGTACTATTAAAACTGTCCGGGTAATCGGTAGTTACCACAATTCTGGTTTGTATTTATTTTTCTTGATTTATTCTTAAATTGAGTCTAGCAAACCCTATTGTCTGTAGTTAGTATTTTTTCACCTTGGCGATTCTGGTCCATTACGATTTGAACACATATATGTCTGTGTTCGTTTTTCTTTATTGTTCAGTTATACTATATATATGTGTCGAAACAAATATTGTTATACTTGGGGAGGGTTATATCTTAACTATAATAAAGAAAGGAGTGCGGGACTGCGCCCAGAAAATAATATCCCGTTTATAAAATAAGTTGGATTACTTTTAATAAATAATTGTTTCTACTTTAGGCACAAGGCCAGCAATTACCCAGTACATTACTGGTACTTTATTTTATCGACCTCGTAAGGATGAAAGGCAAAGTTAACCTCGGCATAAATAATTAATGAATATTACATAATTTATCTACTAAATTTTGTAACACAAGATTAAACATATTAAAAATATTATTGCATAGTTCAAGATTCACTTCTTCAAATTTCAATACTTCCAGTATATTTATACTACGTGGAGAGACAGAGGGAGAGAGGGGGAGAGATTGTATGTGTGAGTATAGGAAGAGAGAGATACAGATAGAGTGACTGTGACAGATATATATATGTATATATATATATTTATTAAAATAACAGATTAAAATTTAAGCAAAGAATCGCTGCTTTCACGCTTAACGGGATCTTATATATAGTTTTCATACGCGTTTTGCTGCTACCACTGTTATTATGATTACCTCATACTACTCTCTCTCTATGCCTGGTGCATGAAATAGCAGACGATCATACATCGTTCTTTCATAACGTTCATAATATATTCTGTCTCTCATTTATTTCAAACATACATTTATTTCAAAGATTTCTTTTCTCCGTGTCAGCTATATATATATATATATATATATATATATATATATATATATATATATATATATTGTTTTAACATATATTTATTTCTAAGATTTCACCGTAGAGATAACATATTTATACATACATAACAGAAAGTGAACATGGAACGCAGAAAACATTTCTCATCCAAATCCCAACGCATGGCAGCAGACGCAGAACGACAAAGAGAGATGAGGGCAAATCAATCAAACAATAATCGCTCTAAACGTCCCAACAAATTTCTACAAATGTAATTCAGTTACAAGAATCCTACAGATGAACCTTTCCAAGAGCAAACTGTTCTTTCCATAATGCCCCCAACATAATGCCACAACATAATGCAGGGAGTCTCTTTGCCTCTGTTTGTCCGCACTGCAAAGCTTATCGTTGGCCACATGAACCCAAATCTCTGTGCTGCTTCCAGGGAAAAGTGAAACTCCCTCAACTTCCTCCTCCTCCACCAAATATACTGAAATATTTCGATATCACTCAAGCAGGAAATTCCTTTCTCCATAAGATGCGTGCATATAACAATGTGCTTACCTTAGCTTCAATTGGTTGCAAAGAGATTAAAACACCAGGATTTAGTCGCACATTTAAGATCCAAGGTAAGATTTGTCATATTATTGGATCACTACTTCGAAGTGATGCTTCATTCAAGTTTGCGCAGCTTTACTTCTATGATACAGATCATGAGCTTCAGAATCGCTTGCATCATGCTAATTTAGATGCTGCTGTTCTGCAAGACCTACAAGAAGTCTTGCACTATTGCAAAGCCTATATAAGAAGCTTCAAGGTAGTCATTGAAATGCCAGACTCTGAAAATGTGAATATTGTCCTACATGTTGACAAAGTAAAACCCACTGATTTTCATTGTCGCACATATAATCTTCCCATGGCATCTGAGATTGCTGTTATTCAACCTGATACAGCATTAGGTCTCTTGGATGTCATCATTCATAAAAGAGATGGTGGTCTTCAGAGGATTCATCAGTTGCACTGTTATTATGACCCACTGCATTATGTCCTACTGTTTCCTTGGGGGAATGATGGGTTTCATGATGGTTTGAAAAGGATTGACAACAATCACACACTCACACCCACTGATTTCTACTGTTATCGGTTTCAGGTTAGGCAAAGTGACTGTAACATTATCATGAAGAGCAGGCGGCTGATGCAGCAATATGCTGTAGATGCCCAGGCAAAAATAGAACATTGTCACCTCAAATGGGCCGGCAACTATCAAACCATGATACGAGATGAAAAGTATGAGGGTTTGTATGATGCTGTGACTGAAGGAGATTCAGTAAATGCAGGCCGGAGAATTGTTCTTCCTCCTTCAATCTATTGTTCCCCTCTCTTCTACAGTGAGTGCTTTCAGAATTCGATGACTGTGGTTCAACATATGGGAAAGCGATCTTATTTCATCACGGTAACAACTAACCCTAACTGGGATGAAATAAAAAATAGTTTTCATCCTGGTGAAGAACCTAGAGACCGTCCTGATATTTGTGCAAGAGTCTTCAAGATCAAGTATGACAGCCTCATGGATGATATACTAAAAAGAAATGTCCTAGGAAACGTTGTGGCTCATTCTGCTACAATAGAGTGGCAGAAACGAGGCTTCATTCATGCTCATATTCTGCTGATAATGGCTGAAGATAGCAAACCCAAAACTGCTGATGCCATTGATCAGGTAGTGTACTGTGAGATTCCTGATAAAGAGACCAATCCAATTCTGCATAAGATCATCAGATCCTGCAACATTCATGGCCCATGTGGACAAGCTAATATGATGTGCTCATTATGGAAGGGCTAGGACAACAACGCCATTGCTCAACATGTTATCGCAAGGCATTCAGACAAACCACATTTGTTGCCGAAAATTCCTTTCCGGAGTATAGAAGGGATAGACAGCATGGTGGTCACACCCATACAATCCAACTTAAAGGTCAAGAATTTACTGTTGATAATCGTTGGATTGTTCCATACAACCCTTTCCTCTCATTGAGATATCAGTGCCACATCAATATTGAGGTTGTCCACAGTGTCAAGGCTGTTAAGTACCTATATAAGTACATCACAAAAGAATCAGGCAAGATCACTTTCACTATTAAGGATAATCAAGGAAATTGTGTCCATGTCCAAAATGAGATTGAGACCTATATCAATGCACGGTACATCTCAGCCAGTGAAGCATTCTGGAGAATCTATAAATTTCCATTACATCATCGAAAACCGCCAGTTGAAAAGTTGCCTTGCCATTTACCTGGGTAACAAATGGTCGTGTATGAGCGAGGGCAGGAAGAAAGTGTTGTTTCTAGGGGACAGCCAATGACTAAGTTGACGGAATATTTTCAACTGCCCACTGGCACAAAAGATATTGTATATTGATATTCCTAAATATTTCACTTGGACAAACAAAAAGTGGCAAAGAAGAAAAAAGTGACATCTGGATGGTGATCAACAATTTATGAGTGAATCTCTTGGATGCATTCCAACAGTATCTCTCAGTAGACCTCAATCTGAATTATATTATCTCAGGATGATGATCCTACATCACAAGGCTGAGTCAACTTCATACAAAGATTTGAGGACAATTGAAGGAGATGAATTTCCAATATTCCAAGAAGCATGCAGGAAACTTGGTCTGTTGGATGAAGATGGAGAAAAAGACAAAGCTATGGAAGAAGCCTCATCCATTACGCTTGGTCCTCGGCTGCGAGAGATCTTTTGCACCATGTTATTGTACTGCATGCCAAATGACCCTCTGCAGTTCTGGGAGAAATGGAAGAATTGTCTTGCAGAGGATATCATGCATGAACATCATGAGCAAGTCATGTCCATGCAAACCGCGCAGATTGTTCTACAGAAGATCCAATAAAGACTTCAACATGAGGGCTTGGACATTCATGCCAACTATGGACTTCCTAGGCTAGACCCAACTATTGTTGCCATACCAGAAATCAACAGGGTTCTTATGGCAGAAACTGATTTCAATACACACCAACTGCAAGCAAACATAAATGAACTTCTGCCAACATTGAATCCTGAGCAACTGGTTATTTTCTGCTTGAACGCAAGTGCATATACAGGAAAGACCTATGTCATAAACATCCTAGTAGATTACCTCCGATCTAAAAAGAAAAATTGCACTTGCCACTGCCATATCTAGAATAGCAACCACTTTGCTTCACAAAGGTATAACTCTTCATTCCAAGTGCAAGATTCCTCTCAATGTGACTGCTGAATCAACTTGCATCTTCACAAAGAGGGATGACACAGGTAAACTTATGCAGCAAGCTGACCTGTTAATCATTGATGAGATTGGTATGGGACATAAGCATATCTTTGAATGCCTTGACAGGAGCTTGAAAGATGTTCGAGATTGCAAAAAGCATTTTGGTGGTCTAACAGTATTACTATCTGGTGACTGGAAGCATATTCTTCCAGTTGTACGTCATGGTGCTAGACCACAAATAGTTGAAGCAACCATCAAGAGATCCTATCTCTGGGACTATGTGGAAACTATGGAGATGACAACTAATCAACGGTTAATTAATGCAGAGGATTCTGATGAAAGACAGTTTGCAAACTACCTTCTTGATGTGGGAAATGGTAACATTCCAACTGTTCCAACTGTGGGTGCATTCACAATTCTTCTGCCAAATGAACTTTGTCTGGAATATGGTAATGTGTCTGGACTGTGATTTTGTGTATACAAATCTTCTAGGAAACTACACAAACCCACTATGGCTTGCAAATAGAGCCATTATCACTCCAACAAATGCAGCAAGATTGGTGAATGAGCTCATGGTCAACAAGTTCCCTGGTCATGAAATAATCTACAGAAGCTCTGATACAGTAGATAATGATCTGCATATCCAATTGAGTTCATCAACAAACTTACCCCATCAGGCTTCCCAACGCACATACTTAAACTGAAGAAAGGCAGTTGCATCATGATTCTGAGAAATCTGGTACCTCTAAACGGGCATTGCAATGGTACACGCTACATCATCATCAGTTTACATAATCATGTAATTGAAGCTGAAGTGGCATTGGGTACAAATGCTGGAACAAGGTTGTTAATCCCAAGGATACCACATGTATCTCAAAAACTTGAGTTCCCTTTCACCTTTACTCGCAAGCAATTTCCTGTCAAACCAGCCTTTTCCCTTACATGCAACAAGGCACATGGACAGACATTTGAAAAGATAGGTGTATATCTACCAACACAATTCTTCTCACATGGTCAGATGTATGTTGCATTATCACGAGTTACAAAAAAAAAGAAGATATAAAAATATTAAATGAAAGTGATCTGTTTGCTGAGAACTGTGTCTACAAAGAAATTCTACAGTGATGTGAAACAGCTATCACTCTCTTTTAGTTGAAATGCATTTCAGTTTCTATTTAATTGCTAGAAAAAGAACACTACAAAAATTTAAGAAGTCTATATGTCAATACAGTCAAACAACAATATAGCGAGGGTCAACTCTTGATATTGGTAAATGTAATTAATTCATACATACGAACGAACAGCATCTATTTTCAAATTCACTGCTTGAAACTTCCCATCGACATTCTCAAGTGAAGATTCATGAACATTTTCCGTCAACAGTTTCATCGCTTTTCCATCTCCATTATCGCCTTTTTTTATGTATCATGGATTACTTTACTGATTACAGAAGTAAGTGTAACACAGTCTCTGTTCAGTTTATGTGCATATTGTCAATTTACGTTTCATATCTATGTGCATATATATTTGCGTATATCCATATGCACACTATAGATACTAGCAGAGAACCGCCCGTGTGCGGTTCTTCTGCTAGTTGTTATAATATTGCCAGAAATAATAACAGTACACACTCACTGTTTGGTTTGGGTTGGATTTCGCTTCTGTATCTTATATATATATATATATATATATATATATATATATATATATATATATATATATATATATATATATATATATATATTGTTATACTTTGGGAGGGTCATGTTGCCAATAAGAAACACACGCACCAGTTGCTTTCACTTCAATTTATTATATATTTATAAATTTACAAATTTATAAATTTCTGGTTGGTTGGTTCCACAACCAGATAGTTGTTTATATATAGTCATAGTTCTTTCGTCACACACTCTGTGACCTCTTCAGGGACTGGGGATTCCTTTCTTTGTTTCTGTGCCTCTCCTTTGTTCTGTCCTACGCCATTTTGTTTCTGTGTGTGTATTGTGTGCTCAGTCTGCGCATGCGTCACATCCGGGTGTCTGTGTGTGTTTATGTTCATTTATCTATTTGTTTATTTACATGTTACTGGTCGGTTGTTTGTTCTATGTGTGTGTGTGTTTTCATTTTGTCCTTAATTGTAAGTTGTGATGTTGCTGTTCCACTCATATTTTCTATTTAATTTTGGTTGTAATTCTTTTATGTTTATTGCCTCTGTAATTTGTCTAAACATTGCGTCTTTTCTGTGTGTAGATTCTATTTTTATTTCTATGTTCTCTAATTTACCCTTGTGTTCTATCTTAGCATGTTGGTAGAGTACAGATGATTCTTTATTATCTTAAAGGTCTCGCCAGTGTTCATTTATCCGTTCCAACCAGAAATTTATAAATTTGTAAATTTATAAATATGTAATAAATTGAAGTGAAAGCAACTGGTGCGTGTGTTTCTTATTGGCAACATGACCCTCCCAAAGTATAACAATATCGGTTTCAACACACGATTTCAGATAAAGAATCTTGCTAAACAAAAATTCAGAAACGAAATATATATATATATATATATATATATATATATATATATATACATACATACATACATACATACATACATACATACATACATACATACATACATACATACATACATATATATTTATATGTATATATATATATACACATATATACATATATATGTATATGTATATATATGTGTTATGTACAAGGGCCCTGTTTCAGGGGTTACTAGAGGACACTTTCTCAGGAATGGGGAACAAACCATCTTTTGTTTTTTGTTTATTTGATATAATAAATTCTTTTTAAACTTATTTTCTTATATCTAAACTTCATTTGAATATATAAAATTGTTTTTGTCTAAACAATTATTTTGTAAAGGGCAGTTTGATTTGATTCTACAGTTACATTTACTAGAGTTATTGTTGTTCGGAACGGTACCATTATTCTGAATATTGTTGTTAGAAATATTATTATTGCTAATTTGGTTAGTTTGGTTAGGGTTTACATTTAAGTTTCTTTTATTAATTCTATTTATATTTTGTGCTATGTTCATAGAGTAGGATAGTTTTATAGTGTGTCTGTTAAAAATAGAGTGGTATCTATGGGCTTTAGGAAAACATTTATCTAGTGCTTTAAAGAATAGTTTTGCTAAAGGTGTTTTAACGCTTAATGAGAATGGGGGAGAGTACCAAATAATATTTCTAGTTCTAGTTTTTTTTTTGTTTGGTTTAGTGTTAATACTAGGATGATATGTCATGTTATTGTTATCTATGTATTTCATTCTATTCGAGTATCCTGCTCTATGTAAAGCTTCATTATAATATTCAGCCTCATCATCAAAAATATTTTTATTAGCGAAGATGCGTGAAATCCGTTGTTGGACGCTATTGACAATAGTGTTTTTTCATATTTCTAGGATGATTAGAATTCAAACTTACATAATTTAAATTTTCGTTAATTTTATGGAAAGGATAGTAAAGACCTGTGCTAAGGTTTAAAGTTACATCTAAGAAGTTAACGATTTTGTAGTTATTCTCTATTTCTAACTTAAGATTGTAGTTGTTGAAAAATTGTATTATGGATTTTCTTTTCCTATTAATTTCACTATTGCTATGGTTTTCAGTTAAAAGCAACATATCGTCACGATATAAACCTCCGGTCATCTCTGGCATTTTCCTATGCAGTACATTATTAATAAATAATCCAACGAGGTCTGTAAGTTGCGCCGAGTCAGATGATCCCATAGTGATATCTAAATTGTTTTTTTTTTTGTCGGCTCTTGTCCAGAGATGATTATTAAATTCTATTAGTGTTTTACGTGCTGTTAGAATTATATTCATTTCTTCACTAGATAAGTCTGTATGATTAGACGCGTAGATAAGTGCCTTATTAAGTAAATTAGGGGTAATAGAGAAGTTATAATTTGCAATATCCATTTGAATGAATTTTTTGTAATGTTTTAATTTTATCTTATTGAACCAATCTATATCTTCATTAGTACCGTTGCATAGTTTAAGGTGTGATTTTACTTTAAGTAGTGGTATAATTCTGTTTAATATATGTTTGCTAATTATGCCTGGTGCGATGAGTCTGACTGGTAGTTCAATTTCAAAATTTCTTTTGTGGTCCTTCGGGTTAATTTTCGGTTTTCTAGGTATAAGGGGTTCAGTCCTATTTTGGATGCCTAATTTGCAAATAATTTCAGAAGCTTCTCTATTTAACGTTGAAAGATCTTCATTTGATATTATTTTGTAGTTTTTTTTTTTGCGTTCTTTCAATATAAGGTTATTATATTCGTCCTTTTCCATACCATATAAATTATTAGTTTTATCAGATTTTATGAAGATCCTCTTAGTTTTTTCAAGATTGTCTATGTTATTCTTGAGGATTTAAGGTACTACTGGCCTATAAATTGTTTTTTTTTAAATTTAATATTTTGTATAATAGATATTACTTCATTTTCAAATTCTGCTAGTAGTTTGTTGCTAGGTGGATTCTTCTTAGATTTGAGGATATGATCAAAGTTGTAACTGGAGGTATTTATTTTGTCATCCGATTTTCTATCAAAATGTAAGGCAGACCATCTAAGTGTTCGTATAAAGGAGTCAGATTTCTCAATGAGTTGTTTTAGATATTCCATTACCAACAAATTTAATAACCCTTCTGCTTATATATATATGTGTGTGTGTGTGTGTGTGTGTGTGTGTGTGTGTGTGTGTGTGTGCGCGCGCGCGCGCGTGTGTGTGTGTGTGTGTGTGTGTGTGTGTGTGTGTGTGTGTGTGTGTGTGTGTGTGTGTGTGTGTGTGTGTGTGTGTGTGTGTGTGTGTGTGTGTGTGTGTGTGTGTGTGTGCGTGCGTGTGTGTGTGTAGGAGGTGAGTTTATTGTAGCACAATAAAGCAATGCAAATATCGGATAAGTACCACTCAACACTTTATAGGACTGGAGTATAAATAATATAAAATCAAAAGGTGGTTAAAAGAGTTCCATGTATCTTATTATGCGCATAATTTTCAGTAGTACCATCCCACATAAATTCCTCAATTTAAGAATGACCCGTAGTATCGAATTTCATACTATAAACCTCAATTGAATATATATCTGACCAGGAATGCTTTTTGTGAAAATTAGTCATGTGGAACTATTGTCATCTTCCCTGTCGGTTTGAACTTTACAACACCACCTGCTTCTTTGAGGCCAAATACCAACCCGACTAGCATCTACAAACTGACCAATGAGAATTAAGATTATTCCTGCTGACTACATTAAATTATCCCTAACAAGCTCATATGTCCCAAGGCTCTAAAACCATCAACACCAAAAACACAGAGCTGGCATATCTAAGAACTGTCTAACTGCCTGATGAGGTCATATCCATTCAATAGCTATCATCGAAATATATATAACATTAAATAAAGGATTATGAGTTCATGCAATTGACTTATGTTTCGTCACTATATATATATATATATATACACACACATATATGTATATATTTTTTCAAATACACATGTGTACATACATATATATACACATACACAGAAAACATACATACACACACATATTATATATATATATACATATACACATATACATACATGTACACATACATATACATATATATACATATATATATATATATATATATATATATATATATATATATATATATATATATATATATATATATATATATATATATATATATATATATATATAATTAGGGAAGCAGAAAATTGCTTATTGTGATCCAGTTCGTGGTTAAGAAAGCCAGTTTCAAAATAGTGAGCATTATAATAAATGTTCGGTAAACCCATACGAACATATATGTGTGTGCATGTATATATATATGTATATATATGTATGTACGTATACATACATACTTACATTTATATATATATTGTTATACTTTGGGAGGGTCATGTTGCCAATAAGAAACACATGCACCAGTTGTTTCACTCCAATTTATTATAAATTAAATTTATAAATTTAATAATTTATAAATTTCCGGTTGGTTGGTTCCACAACCGGACGGTTGTTCATATATTGTCAAAGTTCTTTCGTCACATATTCTGTGACCTCTTCAGTGACTGGGGATTCTTTTCTTTGTTTTGTGTCTCTCCTTTGTTCTGTCCTACGCAATCTTGTTTTTTCCGGTTGGTTGTGGAACCAGCCAACCAGCCGGAAGTTTATAAATTCTTAAATTCATAAATTTAATTTATAATAAATTGGAGTGAAAGCACTGGTGCGTGTGTTTCTTATTGGCAACATGACCATCCCAAAGTATAACAATATCGGTTTCAACACACGTTTTCAGATAAAGAATCTTGTTAAACAAATTCAGAAACGAAATATATATATATATATACATAAGAATTAAAATACTAGAGTGTGTTGGAGTTACACACCCTCTTCGTATTATAGAAATAACAGTAAAAGTATAGCTCAATGTAATTAAACAGAACCGAAGAATTATGAAAATAAACCAAAGAAGCCTTCAATACATCAAAAGTCTTTATTAGCCAACAATGTTTCGTCCTATTAAGGACTCATCAGGGCAATTAAAGCTATAAGAAGCACTATCGGCCAATACAAGCCAAAACACTCAGAAGAATATGGAGTGTACAAACATTAAAGCATAGGAAAATATCAAGTAAAAATTGCTAAGGAAGTGAATAACATTTTGAACCATATTACAAATATAGTCCAATGCAAAAAACTAAAGCTAAACAAAGGTGGTAATATAGAGCGGGAATTATTGCACTATATATAATATAATATAATATAATTGATAATAATAATAATAATATTAAAAGGCCAAATATACATATATATATATATATATATACATATGTACACACATATACATATATTATAATTATAATTATAATAAGAAACCTAGCCCTAACTCTAAAATTAAAAGACATAGAACTAGAAATATATTATGGTTCGCTCCCCCTTTCTCATTAAGTATTAAAATTCCAATAGCTAAACTATTTTTTAAAGCTCTAGTTAATTGTTTTCCCAAGACACATAGGTATCACTCAATCTTTAATAGACATACAATCAAACTATAATATTCTACCACTATGAATTTAGCGCAGAATATAAATAGAATTAATAATAGAAACTTAAAACTTAACCAGAATAGCATTAATACCTCTAGCAATATCCAATATAATGATACGGTTCTCAATAATATAAATTCCGATAAATGTAATTGTAGAAATAAATTTAACTGTCCTTTAAATAATAACTGTTTAGTTAAAAATGTAGTATACAATTGCAATGTCAAAACCAATGATAATTCCTTTAACTATGTCGGCTCTACTTCGACAGACTTCAAAACTCGTTTCAATAACCATAAATGTTCCTTTGCGAATATTGGTAAAGAATCTTCAACTTCTCTATCCAACTTATGGAACTTAAAATCCAAGAATATAAACTATACTTTATCTTGGAATATTGTCTCCGAAGCACCATCCTACACAGCTCTATCCAAATTTTGCAGCTTATGCGTCGAAGAGATATTCTTTATACTAAAATGTAAGAACTCTATTAATTTGCGTAATAATTTATTTAGTTCTTGTAAACATCGTTTAAATTCAACTTTTAGATATATAAAATGTAATATATGGTCAATCTTCCTTACATAACGTTTTCTATATCCAAACACCTATAAACTCATCCCTCAGATTATATCTATATATGATTCAAGAATTTAATATCATTTTTAATATAATTTAATATAACTTCCTAAATATATAAAATACACTTATTAAATTTTAGTTTACTCCTTAAAACCTTTACTTTCTAATATTTCTACTTCATAAATATACTTTGTATTATTACATTTATCAATCCTACCTCCAAAAATATATCATAACCTTTTTTTATATGACTACTTGAAATTCTTTTAAGAAAAGGTTTTGAAAATTCTAAAAATTTCCTTTGAAAGACTTTCTGAAAATTTTTGAAAAACTTTTGGTAAAATTTTTGAAAGATCCTTTTGAAAGATACGGAAAAACCATTATTTTCATATCTTCCAATATTTTTAACATTTTTTATATTTATGAATTTTCATATAAATCCAAATATTTATATTATTTATATATATGTGAAATAATGTATGTGTTATGTTTTAATTATAATTTAAGATGAATTTTTATAACTTTTTATAACTTTTTATAACTTCTTATAACATTTTAAAGAGATATCCTTGGAGTCATTTGAGTTTTTTTTTAAATCCCTTTTAACTTCCTTTAATCATCCTTATTGTTTTTTATAATATCAATTTTTATAGTCTTAATTTATAGTCTGAATTTTTAAATGGTTTTAATATATACTTCTAATTAAGTACTTATTCCTTTGTAAACTCTCATAAATTTTCGTAATTTTTGGAATTATTTGAATGTTTAAGATTTATTTGACTTACAACTATTAATAAATTCTGGCTAAATATAATTTTGCCAAACTTACTTTAATCAAATAAACTATACTAGATTTTTTCCAATGTAAAATACTATACATTTAAATAATGTATAATCTATAACATAACATACCCATCTAAACCCATATATTATTAATACATCTTAATATATTTTAAATACTTCTTTTTACAATATATCTTATTTTAATTAAATTTTAATTAAAAAATTTTAATTAATTAAATTCTAACAATATTTTTTATCCTTAATTTAATTTTTTAACTTATCATTATAAATATTATAAACATAGCATAATGAACGTTATATTTACGTTCTGTGTATTCATCCATGTAAAACTTATTTCTTCGTTCGCTTCCCTTCTCTTCACTATCACTATGCATAATCTTGTCTTTCCTTCTTCTCTCTTTCTCTTTCTCTTTTCTTCTCTCTTTCATTACTCTTTCTCCCTCCCTTTCAATATTTTTTCTCTCTCCCTCTCAATATTTTTCCCTCTCCCTTTTACATCTCCTTTCTTCCAACAGTTTAATTTAAATAAACCGTTGTTTTTCAATTTTTCTGACACTCATTTGCATACTCACTCATAACTTTGTATCACCCTCAATAAAATATTATCTCCACTATCCAGGGAACTTCAACCGTTAAGGTTGTCTTTTTTCCGGGTATGTCAATATTTATTTATAAAACAAATCTGTATTTTATCTGATGAAAGCGCACCATAATTTGCCTTGGTTGCCCTTGAAATATATATAATAAAATAATTATGGTTTTATAAATATAGTTTCGATTTATTAATATATTGTATGTATATATATATATTCATTAGTTAAGCAAATCAAGACCACATAATCCCCATGGAAGACGTTAGTTAAAGAGTGTCAACATAGTTGCAGTTTAATGTAAGGAATAAAGAGTGTCAACATTTTATGCAGTTTAATGTAAGGAATAATAATGTTCGTTTACAATTGCTTCACTACTCCATATAATGTTTCTGGATCAATCGATTATTAGATCGTTATTGATCTGGTTCAGAGAGAGATAAGTAACTTAAGTAATATTATGGAACTGTTCTTTAGAACGTCAGATGAGATAATAAAAATATTGATATAGATAAAATGGAATAAGAAATATAAAATAAAATAAAGTAAGAGGGTTACGTGTCCGTAATATTACTTAGATTGGCAGTTCCCGAAGAGGGTTTTGGAGGGCTCAAATGTTTGCTATAAACAATCATTACGTATCTGTCGAGGCTATAGTAAACAAAATCTGCATATGCGTAACAAGATGGCTACTTTTAGGAAATTTATCTTATTAAGTAGAGACGGGTTTCAAGGGAGGTAACGCCTTGAAAATTTAAAATCACAAAAATGTATAACTAAGGTAATGCAAAGGACCTTAAATTTGAGATAATGCAGGGGAGGTAACTTATATATGTCTAACTATAGGGCTAAATACTTAACATGCTAGCTATATGTAAGGACGAGATTGGAGGACTAGGTTGGGTCGAATATTCTGTTAGCAAAGGAATTCGCCCTACGATGGTGACAGTTAATAAGATAAATTTCCTAAAAGTAGCCATCTGCGGTCCATCTGCTGTCAACACCCGCTACGTGGAGGGCTGGGAAAGCCGTGGCTGATGATGCGCAGACACGCGCTCAGGCTACGACATATACACCTCTTCCTCGACGGTGATCAGGTGTGGTCGCCGTTTGCTAGACGCGTCTTTCCCCAGCTCGTCTCCTTGACGGAGCTACAGTCCTGGGTCAAGCGAAGACCGAGAGGGAGCGCTTGGAGACTGGAATGTCTTCAGGCGCCCACAGCCCTCGACCAGTCGGGCAATGTGATCGGTGGAAACTGCACCTTGGCGTTCTAAGAGGATTAGTGGATTAGTGGATGGGAAGAACGACGACGTACTTGGGGAAAATCTAGGCGTCGACGAAAATCAACTAGCCAATCTCTTCGGAAAAATTTTCGGGCCGGGGCCTATGGACAACTTCCAGAAATCCCTTTCCTGGCAGTGCTACCGAGGAGCTTTGCCAGTTCGGGATAAACTCTACAGGCATGGAGGTGCCATCAGCCGGGCATGTCCGAGATGCGCGCAGGGCGACGAAACCGTCCTGCATGCACTCGTCCAGTTTCCGAGCATTGCTGACTTGTGGGTTGATGTCGAACACCTGCAGTCGCGTGTAGGACGGATCCGGCTATTAGCTGAGTCCATCGTGGGGATTTCCCCGCCCTCCTCCTTTAGCCGGGAAGGGCAGGCAGTTTTTATCTGTTTGGTGGCCATGGTGAAAGAGATAGAATGGTGGACACGTTTGAAAGGGCTGAAGATGAGCACTTACCTCTTCGGTGATGCCCTGATTAACTTTTTCAAATTTCATTTGAAAAGGAAAATCAGGGTAGAGTGGGAAGTGCTCTCTTCCCAGCATTTTGGTCAAAGATGGGTGAGAGAGGCAAGAATGGCCCGAGTGAATGGGTCTACTCTGAGTATGTGCTTGTCAATTGAAGGTGTAAAACTGGGAGAGGGCACATGCCCTGGTGGTCAGGGTCACCATGGCTTTTTAATGGACTTTCTCCACGAATGTCCCTCGGAAGTCTCCCCCCTATTGGGGAATTTTTCATTGTTTCTTTTTTTTGTTACTTCCTCTATTTTTGTTTTTTTCTACACGCAGAAATGCCGATTTGTACCGTCCTGTATTGTCCTGTATTGTCCTTAATAATCTTACTTTGTGTAAACCCTTTTGGTTAATAAAGAAAGCATTATTATTACTGAATGCCATGGTTGACGGAGGCTCGGCTCTGTAAGGTATTGTAATTTTTAACCGTTATTACAATTGTAAATTGTTTAAAACTTGAACCAAATTGTAGATAAAGACACCCTCCTCCTCGTGACAGGGGTCTTTCTGCCCGTTATTTGGCCCTTCGGGGTTAAATAACCAGTTATTGGGAATTTGTGCCCAATATTCATTTTAAACCGTAAAAAAAACATGGCTACAAAAAAGAATTTTCACAAGTCACTCCCACTCCTTCCGTCTTCTTCTTCCCCAATCGTCATTACGTCAGAGAAAGGATTGTCTCTCTCCCTCCCTTCTCTAAATGTGGTGTCGCCTCTGACGCCTCTTTCGCAAGCGACGCCATTAAAGAAAAAGAAAAATGTAGTTTCTCGTAGCGTTCTTCATCAAGAGAACGCGCATGCCGTGGAACATTTCTCCACGACAACGACAACCACGAAAGATGTGTGCGGTAAATACGGAAAGCCATTTCATTCGTCTGACGTCATGAAGAATAGCAGCAGCAGCAGCAGTAACAGTGGCGAGGAAAATACTAGTAGCAGCCGCAACAACATCAGCAGCAGCATAAACAACAACAGCAGCAGCAGCAACAGCAACAACAACAGCAGCAGCAGCAACAGCAACAACAATAACAACAACAGCAACAACGGCGGCGGCGGCGGTCGTATTACCAGCAGCAACAGCAAAAGTAACAGCTGCTCTGACGACAACAACAAGAAAGAAAAACCAATCTCGTTTGCATGTATCGCAAAGAACCTGGAAACCATCCTTATAACAAATGAGGATTTACAGGAAGCAAGGAAGATGGTGACGAAAACCGGACACCGAGCAATCTGCAAGGCAGCCGAAGAATTTTTCGAAACCCAACAGCACTGTACGGTCACATACCCTACTGTGAGCACAAAATCACGTAGGGTTGAAAGAGCCACAGAGGCTCAAATACAAAAAGCCTTAGGGTCTGTGTGGCAGCGGAAAACGCATATCACCCGAAGCAAGAAATATGCCACCGTGGACGCGCTTTTTGCCACACCCCAGGAGGCAAAGGCTCAATCCTTAGTAACCCTAAGGAGCGAGGAAATGGCGTTGGTGCCCTCCCACTGCGGGGGGAAAAATTGTGAGGGTGGTCAAACTGACCCAAGTCCCCAAACCCACCCACCCACCCACACCCACCCCCGGGATGGCCCCTTCTTGGCTGGTCGCGTCTGTCCTCGTCGGAATCGAGGACAAAACAACCGTACTGCAAGTACAGAAAAAAGTACGAGAAGATTGGGTCGGCGCCTCCATTGAGATGTTAATTCAAACCAACCAGGAGTGCATCGAAGCTATCCCGGATGTAGACTTCGATAACGGCACTCAACTTCCCATAAGTGTTGAGGGCAAACGCCCGAAATGCTTTCGCTGTGGGTCGAAGACTCACCTCAGGGCCTTCTGCAATGAGAAGACTCTGAGAAAGGAGAAAACCCCCCTCCTACCCAAACCGGCTCCACTGCTACCAGCAACAAGACAGGCGGCAAGCAGGAAGGATAGGTCCGTGGCACCTATACCCACGCCACGGAAATAAAGAACAGCAGCAGCAGTGAAAGTATTAACAACAACAACAGTAATACCAACTACAGCTGCAACAGAGACTCCACTGCAACCATCACCAATAAGAACAAGTGAAAGAGTGGAGCTGGTACCCCTCCCCGACCTCACAGAATCGGACATGGAGTGTGAGGTAGGAGAGGGATGGCAAAAGGTCGCAAGAAGGCACAAACGCAGAAGCAGCGCATCGTCGCCTTCTAAAAGGGAGGGAAGAAATGAAAAAAGGGTGAAGGCTACTGCAAAGAGACTTACAGCAGCAACACCACCAACACCATCACCACCCACACTAGCACTACCATCACCACCGGCGGCAACCCCACCGCCAACAACAACAACACTTTCAACAACACCAGCACAAGCAACAACATCGCAAACACAACAACAAAACACACACACCCAGCAACAACGACAAGAAAATAGCAGAACCACACCCCACCCCCAGAAAAAGAAATGCACAGCAATAAATTCACACAAGAAACTAATGACTTACATAATTGAACACAGACATTTTACAGCACGACTACATAATACCAGCACCAAACAAAACTCCAACGAACATAAGACTGGTAAGAATATCACAGAAACAATACACAAATTTTAAAATGAAATTCCCCAACGCAGTTGGTGATTTCAGAGACCTAGGAGGGACACTCAACCGAAAAGTATACTCGGATATACTCACAGAAGAGCCGACGACCAGCCGAAAGGACGATTCAACGGTTCCTTCACCAGACGATCAAGGTAAGTGATCCTTTCTCACTTGCCCCGTTCCTCACCCAACATGGCCGTTTTCAGGATCGGAGGTGTAAACGTGCGTGGCTTGAGCTCAGTTTGGAAGCAGGGTCACTTTCTTAACGACCTCAGGTCACTAAAAATAGATGTGCTGGCCATCAGCGAGACGAGAATCTCCGAAACGCAAGCTTTCGCACCGACCTTAGACGGTTACGAGGTGTACCCATCTCAGAACCGTCCGGGAGCGGGGGGCGGAGTGGCTGAGTTGTTTCGGAAAAGTTTGGGTCTCGCCATACGAACCATCTTCCTGGACCCAGAAGGTAAGTCGGTGGTGCTGGACGTAAGCGGCACCGAAGGCAACGCTTTCAGGCTAGTAGCCGTCTATGCCCCAACAGGGACAGGGGCCAGATTTCTTCAGACGTCTAGAGACCTTTCTTGGAACGTCCCGCTCTTTAGTGTTAGTGGGCGACTGGACGGTATCTTGGATGCACGCTGGGAGTGTGTGGGGCTAGTGGATAGGGGAGGAGGGAACAAGAGCCTCACCAACCTGCTCAGACGTTTTGAACTGTCTGATAGGTAACGACTGGATCACCCGAATGTGCCAATGTGGACATGGACAAACCGTATCAGTTCATCCAGATCGTATCTTGATAGCGTATTCTGCAGAGAATTAGATAAGGCTAGTATAAGTTGTCCACAATTTAAAATAGCCGACTACACAGACCACAAATGTGTGATCTGTGAGATCGACATAGACAGACTTCATAGACAAGGACCCGGTTACTGGAAGCTGAACGCGTCTCTCCCGGCGCGCAAAGCCTACAGAGACCGGATTAGCGTATTAGTTAAGAGCGCGTTGACGGAAGCGGTCGTCAACAACAGGTGGTGGTTTGGCCTGAAAAGGGCAATTAAAGTAGAGTCGATTAGGTTTAGCAAAGGACAAGTGATAGAGGAAAATAGAGAAGACGGAGAGCTTGACAGAAAGCTAGAAGAGGCGTTTAGGACAGGCATCGCAACCGACGTGCTTGCGGCAAAACACGAAGGCTGCGTTGTCAGAGCTAGAGCGCTTGCTCTGAAACACGAGGGGACAAAAGCCGTCCAATGGGCCCGGGTAGCAGAGGCGCGACGTGGCAACAAAGCCACAATTGCTCGCGTGTTGCTCGAACCCGCGCAGATGTGTGAAGCTTTTTAGCAGCACTTTGCTGAACTGTTCGGGAGCAGCGTCGGGCCGGATCGAGGTATGGACTTCAGTGCATACCTCGACGGACTGCCTCGGCTCTCGACAACCGCAGCCCAATGTTGCGAAAAGCTAATAACATCCGGTGAAATACGGGAAGCGATGGCTAACTGCACGAGTGGTAAATCGCCAGGCTTGGATGGTCTGCCCTACGAGCTTTATGCATTTATGCCAGACTTGTTCGGTGATCTCTTGGCAGACGTCTACTGCAACTAGCAGCAGAACGGGAGCAGTCCCAGTTTTGTGAGCCGAGAAAAGACCCGAACAAGGGGGATGTTATCGATAACTTCAGACCCATAACCTTTATAAACGCAGAGTTCAAGATTTTGGCCAAGGTGTTAGCAACGAGGTTGGCGCTTGTCGTCAAGGGTCTGGTGGGAGAGGCGCAGATATGCGCTATTCCGGACAGATCCATACACGACAACCTCCACCTCATGCGATGCATCATAGAGAGGGTGATTAAGGTACCTGGCACGGGTGGGGCCCTGATCAACTTGGATCAATCCAAAGCAGTCGATAGGGTCGACCATCGGTACCTGGCGGCTGTCCTCGAGGCAGCCGGTTTCGGACCCGTTTTCAGGGGTTGGATCGCTGCTATGTACAGCGACATCTACTTAGTTGTGAAGGTGAACGGTCACCTGTCGCAGCCGTTCAGCATAATGCGCTCGGTCCGCCAGGGTTGTCCCCTCTCGTCCATCTTGTACGTATTGGCTCTCGAGCCGTTACTGCACAAACTGGGGGCGATGAGAGGCGCCCCACGCGAACAAGGATGCGGGAAATCCGAGTCGGCTTACGCCGACGACCTCACCATGGTGGTGAGGAGCACCAGACACGTCCAGATGCCAGCACCGCTCTCAAGGAATACGAAGCGGTGACAGGAGCAAAGATAAACTAGAAAAAGCTGGTGGGCTTACAGCTCGGTACCTGGAAAGGCAAGTCCATGCCGTCCGACAGCGTCGTGAGGCGTTGGACGGCCGGACCGGTTAAATTGCTCGGGGTCTGATTCGGACCGGACCTCCAGATGGAGAAAAACTGGAGCGAGGTGACGAGCAAGTTGGCCTCCCTCACCCAGAAATGGGCCGAGAGGAAGCTGTCCCTGAAAGGCTGAGCGGAGGTGGCGAATGCGTACATCGCATCCATCATCTGCTACCGCCTCACCATCGTCCCTTGCCCCGGCTCAACTCTCACAAAAATGGAGCGCCTCCTCTTCCGCTTTTTGTGGATGGGACCGCTCCCATGGTCAGACGATCCATATGCTGTCAACACCCGTTGCGTGGAGGATTGGGCATGCCATAGGTGATGATGTGCAAACATGCGCTGAGGCTGCGACATCTCTGGTGCTTCCTTGTGTGGTCGCTGTTTGCCAGGCACGTTTCCCCCACAGCTCGTCTCCTTGACGGAGCTGCATTCCTGTATCAGGAAAAGACCGAGGGATAGCGCTTGGAAACTGGAATGTCTCCAAGCGCTCACCGCCCTCTACTAGCTGGGCACTAGTATCGGTGGAACATCCACTTCGGCGTTCTATAGAAGACTAGTGGAGGGAAAGAGCGACGTCGTTCTCGGGGAGACCCTGGGCGTCGAAGACGACCAGCTGTTCGTTCTCTTCAACAGAAATTTCAGACCGTGGCCCATGGACAACTTCCAGAAATCCCTGGCCTGGCAATGCTACCGGGGAGCGTTGCGGGTTCGGGATAAGCTCTACAGGCATGGAGGTGCTGTCAGCCGAGCCTGTCCGAGATGCACGCAGGGAGACGAAACCGTCGTGCATGCACTAGTTCAGTGCCCGAGCATTGCTGACTGATCCGATTATCGACTGAGTCCATTGTGCAGATAACCTCGCCATCCTCCTTTAAAGAGGAGGAAGGGCAGGCTATTTTCATCTGCCTGGTGGCCATGGTGAAAGAGGTTGTCTGGTGGACAAGGTTGAATAGGTCGAAGGCGGACACGTTCCTCTTCAGCCAATCCCTGAGTAACTTTTTCAAGTTTCACTTGAAGAGGAAAATCAGGGTGGAGAGGCAAGTGCTGTCTTCTAGTAGGTGTGTTGCAAGGTGGGTGAATGTAGCGAGTCTGGTCCGAGTGAACGGGACCGCTCTGAGAATGCACCTGTAGACTGAGGAGTGGAAAAACTGAGAGAGGGCGCTTGCCCTGGTGGTCAGGCTGACCGTGGTCTTTTTTGTGTGGTTTTCGCCACGAGTGACCCTCGGAGGTTTACCCCTTTCGGGGGAATTTTTGTTGTTTGAATTTTTTTGATTTCTAGCCCGATTTTGTTATAACCTGTTTACACGACCAAAACCCACTTTGTATCGTCCTGTACTGTTCTGTGCCGTCTCTAGTGTTTTTCTTCTTGTTAGCCCTTGTAACCAATTATTATTATGAGTGACCATTATTATTAAGGGCGAGGGATTGGCAGTATCGGTAGAGGGTCTGACGCCATGCTTTGCAGCAAAGAGTTACGGCCCTTTATGATCTGAGTTCAAATCCCGCCGAGGTTAACTTTGCCTTTCATCCTTACGGGGTCGATAAAATAAAGTACCAGTAATACACTGGGATAATTGCTGGCCTTGTGCCAAAAGTAGAAACAATTATTATTATGAGTCCATTGTGCAGATGGTTTCGCCGACTTCCTTCAAGGAGGAAGGGCAGGCGGTTTTCATCTGCCTGGTGGCCATGGCGAAAGAGATTGTCTGGTGGACAAGGTTGAAAGGGTTAAAGACAGACACTTTCCTCTTCGGCGAATCCCTAATTAACTTTTTCAAGTTTCACTTGAAGAGAAAAATCAGGGTGGAGAGGCAAGTGCTGCCTTCTAGCAAGTTTGTTGAAAGGTGGGTAAATGTAGCGAGAATGGTCCAAGTGAACGGGACCGCTCTGAATATACGCCTGTAGTTTGAAAAATGGGAAAATTGAGAGAGGGCGCTTGCCCTGGTGGTCAGGGTGGCCGTGGTCTTTTGTGTGGTTTTCGCCACGAGTAACCCTCGGAGCCCCCCCCCCCCCCTATTGGGGAATTTTTCATTGTTTCAATTTTCATTTTTATTGTGTATATATATATGTTTCTATGTCTTTTTTTTCTTTTCTTATATAAATAATAAAAATCTTTACACGCACAAAACCCACATCGTACCGTCCTGTACCGTCCTGTGCCGTCTGTAATGTTTTTCTTGATGTCAGCCCTTGTGGCCAATAAAGAAATCATTATTATTATTATTATTATTATTTTTGAGTTCAAATCCCGTCGAGGTTAACTTTGCCTTTCATCCTTACGGGGTCGAAAAAATAAAGTATCAGTAATGTACTGGGATAATTGCTGGCCTTGTGCCAAAAGTAGAAACAATTATTATTATTATTATTATTATTGGTCTAATCGGACTTCTTTTGCTCGCTCCCAGTAAGTCGCTTTATTTGCCTGTTACAGTCGTTTGTTGTTAAATGTTTCTTGTTGTCTAAGGGATATGAGCCCTTAGACTTTGCCCTGTGAGGGGGAGAGTATAATATTTGGGCCTTTTGGCCCAAATATTTGAACATTTACTTTAAAAAGAAAAATATTTTTAAAAAAACATGGCTGAGCCACGCCCCCCAGCAATATGTCTGCTGTGGTGTGACAACGGCGTAACAGTTGAGAGGAGGGTTAGTGAAATTCATACAACAGACACCACCACAAACAACGTGAACAACACTGGGAACACTAATTTTGAAAACATTACCACACCAACTACAACAATAACAGCGACAACCAAAATACAGACAGCAGAAAAAAATGACAACAAATGCAACAACGATATTAACACCACTAACAAGAAAATAAACAACGACAACACCAACAGCAACAATATAAATTGCACCGAAAACAACAACAGGGGCACCAAAAACACAACCAACTACAACAGTGATAAAAGCAACAACACCAACAACACCGTTTGTAGCAACAGCAACAGCACCAACAACTAGACTAGTAGCAGCAGTAGCGGCAGTAATAATGGTGCCGCTGAAAAAGGGGCCACTTCTTTCGCAGGTGTGGCCCGAAATATAGAGACAGTGCTAGTCACGGAGGAGGAGATGGCAGTCGCAAGAGCCATGGTGTCAAGAAACGACAATAGAGTTTCCCTGAAACCTCCACCCGATTTCTTCAAAGACCAGCAGCTGCGCACGGTGACTTACCGCACCGTAAGCAAAATGTCACATCGGGTGGAGAGAGCCACGGAGGCTCAAATCCAAAAGGCCTTGGGGTGCGTCTGGCAGACTGACCAGGAGTGCATCGAGGCCATCCCAGACATCATAGACCTCGAAGAAGGGCTCCAAATCTCTATAAGCGTGGAAGGAAGGCGCCCAAAGTGCTATCTTATGGGCAGAAGGGTCACCTCAGGGCCTTCTTCCCGCAGAAGACAGCCAAGAAGAGGGCCACCCTACTTCTGAGGCCTGATCCGCTGCTACCAAGAACAGGACAGGCAACAGAGGCAGAAGACCCTTCCATGGTGAGCAGGAGGGCAACGTCCGTGGCACCCATACCAAGGCCACGGACAACTAAAGCAGCGGAAGCAATGGCGGCAACACCAACAGTCGCAGTAGACACACCGGTGGCAAAATCGCCGGAGCGGGCTCCTCTACCACCACCAACAGCAGTGGAGCTCATACCCTTCCCAGACGCCACGGAATCTTATATGGAGTATGAGGCGGGAGGGAAGTGGCAAACGGTCTGCCACAAAAAACAAAAAAGGAAAAACCCCTTAACTTCACCCTCCAAAAGTGAAGGCAGACAAAGAGGGTCAAAGGCTGCAAGGAGACTTGCAACAACACCACTACCATCACCACCACAAGTACCGCCACCAACAACAACCACACCACCACCAGCATCACCAAAAACACCAACATCGCAAATACAACAAAACACACACACCCAACAGCAACAACAAGAAAACAGCAACAAAATCACCCCTCCTCCAAAAAAGTACACAGCCAAAAATATGGCAAATAAAGAACTCTTACAACATATAAAGCAGCACACATCACAGATAAAAACTACTACACCCCACCAACACCAAGAACTCTCCCGATAAACATAAACATCATTGAAATCAAAATAGAACATTACACACTTTTAAGTGAGCTAGCCTCCTCCTTGTAGATATGGTGTTTTCCCCCACTTCGTTCTGAGAGCTTGCTCTTGCGCAACCATTAACATTCCTTCTGTAGTTTTTTTAAGGTCTCCTCTTTTTAACCAGTTCCATGTCTGTGGATCTCTAAATTCCGTTTTCTTAAAGAAGGTCCTATGAAGGAATTTTTCATGAAGGTTGCACTTCCTCCTTGTTGTTATTTCCTCCTTGGACATCCCCTGGTCTATTGTCTTCTCCTTCAGTACAATTTTGAGTCCTCTATGCTGATAAGACCTCTTCCACCTACAGATCTCTTTAAGTAGAGTCTATCAACATCACTCCTCTTGTGGAACATGTTGTAGATAGTCATTAGTTTCCTAGGCTTTCTATCCATTTCTTTTTGGTCAGTAACATTCCATTTCAGAATTCCCGCACTGTACCTAATAATAGACACAGCTCGGGAATTTACTGCACTTATGACATTCCTACTATTTAGATGTGATTTTAGTATGTTCATTACTCTCCTTATGTATTCAGATCTTATCAATTCCTTCATTTTTTTGTTCTTGATTTCATCTGCCTCCAGAACACCTAAATATTTGTATCCCTCTTCAGTGTCAATTTTCTTTATCATCTCACCTGTTGGTACATGGATTCCGTTGCTTCTGCTCAATTTACCCTTCTTCATCACTAGGATTCCAGACTTATTAACACCAAATTATATACATATATCATTGCTGAAAATACGGACAGTGTCAACAAGTACATCCAACTCCTTCTCACTCTCCCCAAAGAGTTTAAGATCGTCCATGAAGAGGAGGTGGTTGATGGTAATCTCTCCTCTTGCCAGCTTGTATCCTGCTCTCACTTTTCGCAATATGACGGACAGGGTTATGAGTGTAAGGGGAAGCAGTAAAAGGGACAAACTACTTCTCTTGATCTTCACGCCTCCCAAGGATTCTCCACCTAATGTTAGCTCTGTTTCCCAGGACTTCATACTTTTACTTAATAGCTGTCTGATGTTGTCTGCCACCTTGAAGATCTTTAGGCCTTTGGTTATCCAAGAATGAGGTACCAGGTCGAATGCCATTTTGTAATCTATCCATCCCATGGCAAGACCAGTATGCCTCCTTTTGCAATTTCTCATTACCATCTTATCAATAAGTAACTGGTCTTTTGTACCACGGGACTTCTTTCGGCACATATACACACACAGGTGTGACGAATCTTAGGACGCTGGACATCTAGAGTTTCTCATCCCCTCCTCCTTCCTCAGTCGACGTAATCACCCCTTCCTTCCTCAGGCATCTCTTATGACGGACAAATGCACAAGGGCATTTATATATTAGTAGATTAGTAAATAGTATTGTAACGTAGTAAAGATTATTATAATTTAGTAAGTATTTCGAGTAATATTATAATTCAGATTCAGAAGTGATTTGTGGAGTAGTGACATATAAAAACCAACTACAACCTAACAATGATTATATTAGTGTTGTTATTGAAATAATTGTCTACTAATAATTAATCTTCTAATGATATTTGTTTCAGTCAGAAGTGATTAACATCTAATTAAAGTCTTTATATTTTCCTGACGTTCCATTCTGTCTGTCATTTACATAACCATCTATCTATACCCCACCCTATATACTTAATGGACTCGTCCGAAGTTCCATTCTCTCTGTCATTTACATAATCATCTGTCTATACTCCACCTTAAATATTTATGGACTCGTCCGGAGAGATCTATTGTTGTAAAGGTCCCTGCTAAGCCAGTAATTCTGGGTTCTGGGTCTAGCAGCAGTAGAAGGACCTACAAAGGGACGTTATTTCACTTTATTTTGCCTTTCATGTGGTGGGCATAGGCGGTGTCGAGGGCGATTTGATAATCCGGCATCCGACCAAGAATAACTAATTAAGATATTCCCAGGAGTTATTAACGAAATAAAGAGTGAATACTATCTGGGGGGGGGATGTAGGGGGAGGGGCGGCCAGGATTGGGATTGAGACTGGAGTGTAGGTGGGTATTTGCCACAGTTGTTACACTCTTGAAAAATCAACCTGTTGCTTCTGTTAAATAATGTAACATTCTTGCAGGGAATTCAAGTGAAAGAATTCAATTAATTTTGGAAGCGGGTATTGAGATGTCAGTTTTGGAATGACAGGTCTGGTACAATTTCTGACTGGGTTCTTCGACTTTTTGCAAACATATCGCCAAAGCGTCGTCAAAACGAAACCAGAAAAGTACAAACTAATTTTTGCGTTATTTCCTTGTTCTTCATGGGGTGAGTTCAAATTTCGTCGCAGTCAATTTAGTCTTTCAGGCTTTCCCCTGGCTTCATTTTTAAATAAGTTTGTTTGTCTAGACTTACATATATTGTAACTCGTATAGGGTTATGAGGGCAGAGTCCTCAAAGACTTCTTCCAGCGGGTTCTGTCAGAAACAAACGTCTCCAATTGATCCAGCTGGATCCCCAAGCGACACCAGCCAAGCTCATTGATGTTATCCAATCATCTTACTCAGGATCTACCCCTGGATCTCCTGTCGGTAGGTTTTGACTGTAAAATCTGTCCAGCGATTCTTTCTTGAGACATTTTAACCACATGTCCATATTATCGGAGCTGTGAGTCCATTCGGAGAGGTAGCGACTCTACCTGGCTGGAGCAACTCTGTTATCTCCGAGTTACGCACTCTATCAACTAACGTTACTCTATAGACCCTTCGGAGGACCCCATATCGGCCGCTTGTATTCGCGATCGTATTCTATCGGTCATTACCCAAGATACATGACCATAGGTAATGGTTGGCGTGAATACCAAACTGAATATAGCGAGTTTGGCTTCTACACCTTCCTCCTTTCTTCTGATTACCGGATGCTGAAGCTCGCACATTACTGTACCAGCTCCTGCAATTCTTGCACTTAATTCAGCCACCTGCCTTCCATCACTTGGGAACACGACCCCGAGGTACTTGAACTTCTCTACCTGCTTCAGTGGAACTCCATTCACATGTAGAGTGCATTGCACAGGCTTCTTTGAGAGGACCAGCGTCTCAGTAGTCGTAGGACTGATTTTCATTCCAACCATGCAGCACTCAGTATCAAACCTAACGAGTGCATGTTGGAGATTATCGTCTGTTGAGTTAAGTGATACCATGCTAATTACAGCCGACTGATTTTACACCTGTCAGTCGTGATACCACTTCCAACCCGGCTGCGTATGTCAATCATGTTCTTGTAAATAATGAACAGGAGAGGTGACAGTATACACCCTTAGCGGAGTCCGACTCCCACACTGAATGGTTTCGATTTAGCACCATATATCCGAACACAAATACTCGTGCATTTGTTTAGAGACAATCAGGCCAACAAGAAGCTGACCATTGATCCCATACTACTGCAGAACCTCCCACAACCTGTCCCGAGGAATGCCTTTCATCCTTACGGGGTCGATAAACTGAAGTACCAGTAATGCACTGGGGTCGATTTAATCGACTTTCTCCTTCCTCGAAATTATTGGCCTTGTGCCTAAATCAGGTCCTGGATTGGCAATATCTATAGAGCATCAGACAAAATGGTTTGTGGCATTTAGCCTCAACGCTCAACGTTTTGAGTTCAAACATAGTCGAGGTAAACTTTGCCTTTAACACGTCATTGGTTAATAAAATAAACTACAAGTTAACTACTAAGGTTGATTTAATCTATTTTCCTATTCCATTCGAAATACTGGCCTTGTGCCAAATGGAGGAACAATTATTGATATAGAGAAGACGTTAGGGAAATCCCCTGGTTTGGATGGTCTGCCCTACAAGCTTTATGCTTACATACCAAACTTGTTTAGCGACCTCATGGAAGACGTCTATCAAAGCTAGCAGCCAAACGAGAGAATGTCTAGTTCTGCGAGCCGAGGAGCGGTGGTGCTGCTGAGAGAGGGCTCGAACAAGGGGGATCATATTGATAATTTTAGGCCCCAAAACGCAGTTACAAATTGTTTACCAGAGGTGTTAGTTAAGAGGTTGGCACTCCTACCAGACCATCGTCGATGGTGTGGTAGGTGTGGCGAAGGCATTTTCCATTCCAAATAGATCCAGCCACCACCACCTCCACTTTATTTGATACATCATAATAGAAAGAGTGGCCAAGAAACCTGGCGTAGGTGAGGTCCTGATCAATTTAGATCAATCGAAAGATTTCTGTAGGGTTGACTATGAGTACTGGCCAGGTGGTTCCTTTGTTGTCATTATTCGCTGTATGGAGGACAGAGAATGCCGTGGCTTAGGAGGCGCAGACACGCGCTGTGACTACATCTCTAGCTTTTCCGTAATTGTTAACAGGTGTAGTCGCTGTCCCGTAAACACGTGTTTCCCCAGCTCGTCTTCTTTACAGAGCTGTCGTTCTAGGTCAAGAGCTAGAAGGAGCATTTGCCAACTGGAATGTCTTCAAGCGCTCACAGCCCTCTACTAATCGGACAGCACGATCGGTGGAAACTCTTAGCGTTCTATTGATTGCAGAGCATTCGATATAACCTAAAGAGCCACATACAGCTCAGGGTTAGTAGGCTTTCCAGCCATGGCATACAATCTTATTTTAGGTGCTAGACATAGCCCGTCGCTCTGTGTAATACCACTGCTATTTTCAGAATTACATTTAATGGAGTCCCCTCTGTTTTAAGAATTCAATCAATACATTGATAAGCAAAGGAGAAATTCTCTGTTATAGACAAACTCTTCCAAACAGTTGACGATAAAACTTGACAGGACAACTGCATAAGCTAATAAATTTGATTTCGGATAATTGCACAATGTCCATCATACCACTCTTCAGTAAAACAAATGGTAAACTTTTTTTTTTTAATTACATGAACACGAAGCGTTTTATGGAACATCGGTTACATGTAAATCAATGAAAATTCTAGAAATGAACCATGACATCTTTAACTTTCTGCTAATTACAATTATGATTATATAAATGTATTGGTGAGTGAATAATAATAATATATCATAATATTATTTATATTCGGTTTACAAGTAAACAGCCTAATAATGATATATTATTATTATTAACTCACCAATCCATTTGGGTATCCACCACGTTAAGAGCGAAAACAAATTTTGATTATATATATATTATATACACATTTATTTCAAATAATAGCAACACTACAAATATTTAAAAACGGAAAATTAAGGGAAGGGCAAGGGCTCGAGGGTCACAGGAGAAAGGGAGGGTGAGGGTGATGGGCTTATATTTGATATGATATGAATAAAATGGTTCTAGACTTCTACGTTTTCACAATGAGTTAAAATGACAGTAGTTAGTATGGTAACTTCAGAAGAGTCAGATATATTAAAGTGATTCTTAATATTTCAACAAATACTTTATTAAAATCTAAAAACGGAAAAGGAAGGAGAAGGTAAGGGCTCAGGGTCACAGGAGGAGGGGGCATCTGGGCCTAGCGCGCGGTGGCAAAGGCGCTGGGCCCCGCGGAAAAGACCGCAAAAGCATTTCCGCGGTCAATGGCCAGTGACATCCACTGCAACAGCCACCTCACCTCGCAAGACTTCTTCCTCAGATAGGCCACCGTCTTTCTGATAGGGGGGAAGGGGGCTCGGCAGTGAACCGAGTACATCTGATGACTCGACGGCGGTGCGAAGAGGACGCAGCCGGACAATCCCCGGTTGTTTATCTTCCTTTCCTCTGCATTGCGGGCCACAAGACGGGGGTTTGTGGCTGAAGCGACTGGAGGCGGAGAACGTGTCACATGTGGTGGAGAAAAGAAGTTGATCGTCAGATCAGATCAAAGACAGGATCGACAGAACATTTCAACTGTGTCATATACATAACAACTTCCCTAGTGTTGCCGATTTACACGATAAACGCATCTAGTAAACCCTGTAAAGGGGTTGGTGATAGGAAAGGTATCCACCCGTAGAAAGCCGGTCAAACAAAGGGTCGGGAAGATTCTTCAGCTATGCAAAAGACATGACAGCTTCCTTACTGTTGATACCACGATAAAATACACAAAGTAGAGCGTGAAATAGTACGTCGGGCTTCCAGCCCACCTAGATGTCAGAGGCTCCGCTTGAGTACTGACCGGTCTTTGATGACATATCCAACCCATGCTAGCAGGAAAAGGGACGTTAAACGATGATGATGATGAAATCCACTGTTCATTAATTTCCCGTCTATGATCAAATATAATTATACAAACAAACCGGTGCTGATCGTGTTGACAGTCCGTTTAATTATGTAGTCACAATATTTTCATAAATACACCTGCTCCTACTTTGACACTGTTAATTAGAAACCAAAAATATTTATTAGCAAACAATGAATGTACAGTTGTCCCCTGGTGGGGATTACTCCTAGAGCACCTGCGAAGAGTGAAAAACCGCGAATATTGGACCTGGTCCATAAAAAGCCTATAAACGTCAAAATATAACGTAATATAATAAAAAAAAAGATGGAGCGTCTTATGCGAAGGGGCGTCCAGTAGGCCGGCAAATATGGTATATTGTTAATAATTTAGCGTTAAGAAGCGTGAAAAAATATATATTGCCACGAAAAAAGCCATAAAAAAATTGCGGAAGATATTTTACGATTCCGCGAATATACGGTGGTTTCCCTGAACAATTATTAGTTAGGTTCTTCCTGTTTATTATTTGAAAATGGCTTCCAATAATAAACAGGGAGAAAGAACAAAGAGAAAAAATGAGTGGGGAGAGAACTCACTCACTCGCGAGTCGAGTTTCCTCGATCCAATGAATAGTACTCTTTCCATTGTCTCGATCTAGCATTATTACTCCAAGATCCGTTAAAATACCTCCCGTGTCAGCATATGCCATATCCAGATATGTTGCAGGATGACATCCACTTCTATGACCGTGTGCAGGCTTCCATAAAAGAACACGGCTGACACACTCGTTTTTTGCCCTGTAACAATGTCCCACAAAACATATCCTTCTTAGACGGGAGGACTATCCAAATAGTTCTCCATTTGTAACTCTCTGTCGCGAAGATGTGTGGAGAGAGAAAATAACCCATAAAATAAGTAAAAATGGTGAAGAGGATAGAATGTCACAAACTCTGTTACTTTGGCATCTCAGCTGCAATCCCACCTACATCTTGGACAAGATAGCGAGAGCATTGTCACGGAGTAAAATCAGCGAAACTCACAGCATCAACCGTTCCACCCCTCTCATTGAAGTGGGTAACTCTATTTACTAGTGCTCATCTGAGAAAGGTTAGGAAAGAAGATTAGAGGATTTTTTTTTCCAAGGAGTTGCGTAGTGAGATTGAAACCGAAATCAGAACGGAAACTACGTGATTGCAAGGTAAACCTGTTAATCACGTGACCGTCATTGTGTACTTAATCGCCTGATTTACTTCCTGCAACCTATCTAAATTAGATTTCCCCACATTCTCCAATGTGGGAACAATGCGATGCAGGACTCATTGGGATGTAAAGTAGTTTATTGAATTGGGACATAGAGCAGTTGCATTATATATAATTTGGCAGTTTATTAGATTGGCAAACTAATTAATAATTAACAGTTAATTAGTGCAGCATAAATAGACTCCTTTCTTTATTAGTCTTTATTTAAGGGCGGTGCATTGGTAGAGTCAGCAGAGAAATTGAGAAAATGTTTTGCTGTATTCTGGGTTCAAATCCTACCAAAATCAGTTTTGCCTTTCATTCTTCTGAGGTCGACAAAATTGAGCACCAGTCTCTTAACCTTCACCTTAGATTTGCAAGCCTTGTACCTAAATTAGAAACTGTTAAAGTAAGAACGGTAGATTGGCCGAATCGTTATGTTTTGAGTTCAAATCCCGTCGAAGTCGATTTTCCCTTTTATTCTAAAGGAGTCGATAAAATAAAGTACCAATAAAATCCTGGGTTACAACTGCTTCCTTGAGTCACAAACGGTTGGCCTTGTTTTTTTATTGACAGTATCCGTGGATTGGCAGTATCGGTAGAGCGTCGGACAACATGCTTAGTGGCATAGAGTTGCGGCCCTTTACATTCTGAGTTCAAATCCCGTTGAGGCTAGCTTTGCTTTTCATCTTTACGGGGTCGATAAAATAAAGTGGGGTCGATTTATTCGACTTTCCGCTCCACCAAAATTGTTGGCCTTGTGCCTAAATCAGAAACCAGGGCTAAGATTGACACACATTTGGTAAACAGACAGGTAAAATACTTTGCGGTACTTAGATCAAACCCCAGTGAGGTCAATTTTGTTCTTTACCTCTTTAGGGTCGATAAAATAAGAGCCTGTGAAGTACTGGAATCAATTAAATTCAAAGTATGTCTTCCACAATATTCGTGAACCCATGCCAAAGTTATAAAACCTTGTTTATTTCAGGCCCTTTGATGTGAGACAGTCGGGATAAATGACGTGTGGTAATTAATACCGGCATTTCTTACATCCTGAGTTCAAATGCCTCCTGCATTTTATTATATTCTCAGTTCAAATCCCTCCTATATTTCATTATATCCTCAGTTCAAATACCTTCTGTATTTTATCCTTCAAGATGTTCATACAATGAAGTACCAGTTAAATACTGGAGAAGTTGATTTAATCGACTGGCTCACTCCCTAGTACATGTGTTATTGTGGGCTAGCTTAAGATCAACTAGTACTGTTTTCTAATTTAGGCCAGCAAATTTGGAAGAAAGGCAAAGTTGATTAAATCAACTTCAGCACTTGACTGGTACTTTATTTTATTAATCCCGGAAAGGCCAAATTGACCCCGGCGGAATTTGAACTCAGAATGTAAAGAGCCAGAACAAATACCACAATGGCATATATCAGACGCTCTACTAATTCTGTCAGTCCACCACCTTGAAGAACAACTAATACAAAGACAGTGAATAGGGTGATGGAATGGCAGAATCGGTAGAGTCATTATTAACCCTTTTGATATCAACCAAGCCCAAGCCATCTATGAAACAAAACCACCTATTTTAAAGGGTTCATAATTTGACAGCGTTTGGTTGCGTTATGTTAAACATTTTAATAAATTCCTTAAAGCTTTTCATTAATTAATTCTAACAATATATTTCATTAGAAATACGGTACTCTATATTTACTATTGTATTTCCACAGTAAAGGCGCTTTACCTCACATAATTATCTCACATAATATGGAATCTACGAGATTTTGATATTATTTATTTTGAGAACAATACCTTGACATAAGTATGAGCGGCCGGTTACAGCCGGTTTGAACAGAAAGAGGTGAGAGAATTCTGGCCGGTTATGGCTGGTTTAAATGCTAAATGGTGGATGAGAAAATATATTTCACTAGAAATACGGTACGAAAGGGTTAAGATGGTGGATGAGAAAATCGGTAAAAGGCATATATTTAGTTTGAGTTGAGTTCAAATGGATAGACTCAGGTTATTTCAATAGGGAGATGGGGTTGTATCATATATTGTCTCTTCTCGTGAAGCTAGTGCCAGTTCCTCGCCATTTTTTTGTTTTGATTTGTTTTTAAGAATCGTAAGTGCATGTTAAGGAGAAATATGTAATTGTATATGTATTTGGGTGATACAGTTGCTCCACGCTGGTTCCATGCTTTGTATCCAGTCGAATACGGCAGTGGTGTTTTATCTCTGGTCCGCAACCAATCCTTTTTAAGATCTTGTATTTTTGTTATTCCTCTCCGTAGATTTCAAATGGTGTGTTTGACTTTGACTTCTGCTTTTTCTGGCGTCGATAAAATAAACTAGGAGTCACGTACGATGGTTAAGATATAACATATTGGATACTCCCGGCCATCCTGTGACGACATATCCAAACCTTGCTAGCACGGGAAAAGGACGTTAGACGACGACAATGACAATGACGATGGCGGTGGTGATGATGATGATAATGATGGTAGTGGTGGTAGTGATGGCGGCGGCGACGACGATAATGCTGACGACGATGCTGATGATGATGATCACGATGCTGATGATGGTGGTGGTAGTGGTGTTGGTGGCAGAGGCGGTGGCGACGATGACAATGGAGGCGGTGGCGGCGACGACGACGATGACGATGATAATGATGATGATGATGGTTGCGGCGACGGCGATGACGATGATGATGATGGTGGTGGTGGTAGTGGTAGTGGCGGCGACGACGATGATGCTGACGATAACAATGGTGATGATGACGATGGTTGTGGTGATGGTGGTGGCGACGACGATGATAACGATGATGATGCTGGTAGTGGTGGTGACGATGATAACGACGATGACGATAAACTCCGTATTTCATGTAGTTTTCCTCTCTAACCTAATTGCTTATAAAACCAACGTTGATCGTGTTAACAGTTTTAGTATATAGTTACAATATTTTTATAAAGACCATAGTTCCTAGTTGGAGGTATTTCATTAGAAATCATTTAACTTTGACACATTTCATTAGAGACCCTTTGATGTTGGTACCAAATACTTAATTGATGTGAAAATATCGGATTAACTTTAAATTGACCCATTAACGTAGTACAATATTAATAATATGGTATTAACTAATAATTCACTAGGTTAAACTGAATGAGGTGTGGGGTGGGCTGTTGATCTGTTTGACAGATGTTAAAACTAATGAAACTCAATCATTTTGGTTTCAGTGAATGAATTCCTAAAGTGACATCAAATTCTTCCTACTTATTATTATTATTATTATTATTATTATTATTATTATTATTATTAGGGCGGTGGATTGGCAGTATCGGTAGAGGGTCGGGACGCCATGCTTTGAAGCATAGAGTTACCTCCCTTTATGATCTGAGTTCAAATCCCGCCGAGGTTAACTTTGCCTTTCATCCTTACTGGGTCGATAAAATAAAGTACCAGTAATACACTGGGATAATTGCTGGCCTTGTGCCAAAAGTGGAAACAATTATTATTATTATTATAATTATAATTATTATTATTATTAATATTATTATTATTATTTCAATTATTATTATTATTATTATTGGCGACCTACGTAGTAAATCGTATTATCGTGAGCTCCGCAAAGGTTTGTTATTTTCAGTTGTTTAAAATTGCCATTTATGGAAAATGTTTATTGTTAACTGTATATAAGTGCACATACATTGTTATCTGAAAAGGACACTCAAAAAGATTGGGGCCTTGATCCCAAAATTTAAACTTTTATAATTATCAAACAAAAAAAATTTCTTTGAAAAGATCATGGACGACTCAGGGTCACACCTTCTTCACAAACTAACACCTCACACCGACACCACCATTGTAAATATTACTACGTTTGCCAACGCTAAAAATATAAGCAGTAGCAATATTTTAAATTTGTCTCATGCAGACATTCATTTCCCGCCATTACCAATGACTGCAGGTGTTGAAGCCGCCACCCCCACCACCACCACAGCGACAACAGAAACAAAAGAAAGAAAGAAATTATCTCGTGACATCGAAATGGATTCACCCAAAATGAACTCTTCCACACCGAACACCACTGACGCCACCACAACTGAAACTAAAATTAACAATAACAAAAATAACGATAACAACAACAGCAACAATGAAATTAAGAAAACCACCCTGTCTTTTGCTAGAGTAGCAAAAAAGTGCGAAGCATTCCAGGTAACTCAGGAGGAATTAGAAGAAGCCAAAAAAATGGTAAAGAAAGATGGGTACAGGGTCAGCCTCACCCACCTAATAAAATGGAGCATCGGCGCCTATTCACCGTGTCTTATCGGACGATTAACATAAAATCGCGCCGAGTGGAACGGGCATCCGAGTCCCAAATCCAAAAAGCTTTGAGACATGTGTGGGCAAAAAAAACCACATCAGACGTGGGCAGAAATATGGAACCGTGGACGTGTTCTTTGAAACACCACAGGAAGCCAGAGAAAACTCCATGGCCCCATTAAGAAGTGACGACTTCACACTCGTCCCAAGCTATTGTGGCCAGAGACTCGTGAAGATCAGGGTGACCCACATTCCACCGGCCATCGAAATTCCCTGGCTAATGGCTGCCGTCCTCGCCGGCATCGAGGCCAACACCAAGATAATTGAAATAGCGAAAGAAAAGCAGGAGAACTGGTCCGGATCTGGGATGGAGCTCCTGATCCAAGCGGACCTAAAAATCATTGAGAAGATCCCAGAGGTAATAGACCTCACTGACGGCAGCCACCTCACCGTAATCGTCGAGGGCAGAAGGCCTAGGTGTGTCGTTTGTGGTGAAGGAACCCACCTAAGGGCTTTCTGCCCTCAGGCTAAAAGGTTGAGGCCACCTCTCTTACCCACCCTAGTGACTCAACCATGAACATCACCAGCAGCAGAAATGGCAGCAACAACTGTAGCAGCAACAACAGAAGCAATTGTAACAGCAACAACCCCAGCAACAGTAGCAAAACCAACACCACCAGCACCCAACGCGCCAGAACTAGCACCAGCGCCTACACCATCCACCACGCCACAACCAAAACCAACGCCTGTGGAGGATTTTCCACTCCCCGACCTATCGCAACTGGAGACAGATTGTGACGACGGGGAGTGGGAAACGGTATCGGTAAAAAAGAAAAAAGAAAAAAGAAAAAAGAAACCAAAAAAGAAAAAATCCTCTTCCTTCCCCCTCCAAAAACAAAATACAGAGGGAAACAAATAAACTATCAAACAAAAAGGTTAGGACAGATATGCCACCATCCACACCAGCATCACAAACCCCATCACCACAAACACCAACACCATCACCATCATTAACCCCAACACCACCATCACCAACACCACAAAAGTCACCAAAAAGCGAAACAGAAACAAACCCAAAACAAGCGCAAACAAAACAACCAAAACGATACACACTACACAGCATTAAATTTGAACAACAACCAATTATTACACTATATCCAACACAACACCAGCATCACAGAAAAAGACTACACAACAACCCAAAAGTTCACACCACCTCCACACATACAAATCACTCGCATCACACAGAAAAGGTACACGACACTAAAACACAAATTCTCCAAAGACATCGGAGACTTCCGACAAGCACTCTCCAGGAGGATTTATAAGGACATCCTTCCGGAGGAGGCCACAAGCAGTGAAAAGGATGGAGAAACCATCCTTCCTCTACGAGAAGTAAGGTAAGTGGTCTTTCCCATCTTTTCCACTCCATTTCAACATGACCTCACTCAGAATAGGCAGCATAAATGCGAGTGGCATGGAAGATGGGCCACCTGCTCAAAGACCTCAGGTCACTAAACATAGATGTAGTGGCCATCAGCGAGACCAGAATCTCCGAAGCCTTTTTGCCCAAATATTTGAACTTTTTATATTTAAAAAAATTATCAAAAAAAAACATGGCTGAGCCACGCCCCCAGCGATATGTCTACTTTCGTGTGACAACGGCGTAAATGTTGAGAGGATGGTTACGGCGAACACAGAAATTGACACAACAAACACCACCACAAACAACGTGAAGAAAGACAGCAATGACAACAACACTGTGAACACTAACTTTTAAAAAATGACCACACCAACTACAACAGTAACAGTGACAACCAAAATACAGACAACAGAAATAACGACAACAAATGCAACAACGAAATTAACACCACTAACAAGAAAATAAATAGCGACAACACCAACAACAACAATACAAACTGCACCGAGAACAACAACAACGGCGGCACCAAAAACATAATCAACTGCAACAACACCAACAAGCAAGAACAACGACAACAGCAATGACAACACCAACAACAAGAACGACGACTACACCAACAACAATATAGTCAACGAAAAACAGCAAAACAGCAACAAGAACGATAACAAAAAGAATACTTTCGCGGTCACAGTAGCCAAGAGCCAAACGCTGTACGATTTCGATCTTACGGAGAAAAAAGAACGTTTGGCCCAACCTGAAAAATTTATAACAAGAGAAAAAGGCTGGGCCAATTTAAAGGTCCCGGCAGAGGTGATGGCAGCGAAGGAGAGGAGACTTTGAAATATCGATGTATTTCAGTGAAATCTCGAAAAGTCGAGAATGCCTCCGAAGGGCAGGTAGAGGGAGCACTGAAATGCATCGATAACGACAAAATAGACCATATAACAAGGACCAAACAGTTGGGGAGGATCTTGGTGCTATTCAAAACTGAGGCCCTTGTTATAAAGCATTATGTGTTACGGGGTCGATAAAATAAAGTACCAGTAATGAACTGGTGATTGCTGGCCTTGTGCCTAAAGTAGAAACAATTATGTGGTCCCCTGCAAAACAGACCAAATCATTTTGTACCCATCCTACATAGGAAGGAGAATAGTAAGGGTCCGTGTTCCCAGGATTCCGCCATGACTGGATTTATGGTGGCTCCTGGGATGCATGGTGGTGGAGGGCCCAGACACCCTCCTTGACGTTAAATTTACAAAGAGAGAAAGAGAGGTGGTCCGGGACTGGTTTGGAGATTGTTCTCCAAATCAGACAGGAAGACATAAAACTACCGGATGGGTACGAAATCCAGTTAGTCACGGAGGGCGAAAGGCCGCATTATTTCGTGTATGGTGAAGCCACACACCTGAGAGCCTTTTGCCTCCAATTGCAGGGGGATGCATACCTCTGTTGCTGCCAATACCGGTGTCGGTAGGAGGGACAACACCAGCAAAAAACAGAAAATGAAACAACACTATTAAGAACAATTAAATCCACCCAGGATGTCGTTCAACCAAGCTCTCCCTCCCCCTCTTTCAAACACAAACACAAAGGGCAAAACAATACACATACCCGTAAACACACTCCCACTCCCCTCTGACATAAAGTCCTCAAACACCAGTTCCTCCATTTCTCTGAGTGAAGATGAGGGGGAACCCCAAAATCCTAAAAAGCAAAAAAGAAAAAGAAAAATACAGCTCCACACACATCAACAAGCACACAAAACACACCCACAACAACACTAAATCCACAAGCGTCAACACCGACACAAGTGCAAGTCATCCAAAACAAAAGAAAACACACGCAAACACCAACAACAACAGACACGCCAAACTTCATGTTATTAAGGAGGGCCAATAAACAACTAATGGCCTTTGTGACACGAAGTAAAGACATTGAGAAATAGGGAGAGAGTTTTGGCACCTGCACCCTCAAAGTGGCCCAAATACTGAGATTGGTGCGGATGCCAATACAAACTTACAAAGATATTAAGGAGAGCTTTCCCGACGACGTGGGAACCCCTCATGTAAGAGCCACAAGCAAAGGGATTCCCAATGGAAACCCGACCAATCATATAGGTCAAACATCCCGACCTCCACCAATCTCCGGGAGGTAAGAAAACCTTTCCTCTCTCCTTTAGCCTATCAACATGGCCATATTAAGAGTAGGATGTCTAAATGTGCGAGACCTGGGGTCATCCTTGAAGCAGGGGCAGTGCCGGGAATGGGTGGCAGTGATGTTTAAGAAAGACCTGGATCTCGAGGTAAGGTCTATCTTCCGGGACCCGGACGGTAAGTTGTTGTTCCTGAACGTGAATAATAGCGAAGGTGGTGCCTTTAGACTGGTGGCCGTCTACACACCTACCGGGGCAGGACGGCCAGACTTCTTTAGACGCCTGGAAGCCTTTCTGGGTACGTTTCGCCCTTTACTGTTAGCGAGGGACTGGAACGGCATCTTAGACGCACGCTGGGATGGTGTGGAATTAGCCGATAGGAGCGCGGGTGGGGAACAAAAGCCTCAAGTACCTGATCAGCCAGTTCCAATTGTCTGACAAGTACCGACTAGATTTCCCTAATGCGACAGTGTGGACCTGGACAAACCATTTAGGGACATATAGATCGTACTTAGATAGGTTTCTAATTAGTGGATAAGGATAGTATAGGGAGTTCACAATTACATACGGTCGCCTATTTAGACCACAAGTTTCTGATCTGTAAGGTCGATCCAGATAAGACGCGTAGGTTACGACATGGTCATTGGAAGCTGAAAATGTCGTCTCCGGCTCGTAATGCTTACAGGGACCGGGTCAACAATTTAGTTAAGTAAGAGTTGACAGAGGGAGTCATCAACAACAGATCGTGGCGGGTTCTCAAAAAAGAGTAATGTCGACAGGATTAAGCAAAGAAGTAGCGTTAGAGAAAAATAGAGAGGAGGGGAAGCTGGTATATAAGTCAGATGAGGCTATTTGTAGTGGCATTGCAACTGAGTTGCTAGCGGCGAGAATAACATTTGACCATTTCTTCAATGCGAAACACGAAGGTTGCATTGTCAGAGCTAAGGCGCGTGCTCTGAGTAACGAGGGAACCAAAGCTGTTCGATGGGCCCGCGTGGCAGAGGCGCAGCGTATTGATAAAACCACAATTCGGTCATTGACGGACCGAGAAGGACACGAGCTGAACAATTCCAGGCGGATTGTGAGACCTTTCACCAGCATTTTGCTCGGTTCGGGGGAAGTGGCGGGTCAGAGACGGTGGCAGATTTCAGTCCCTACTTCGATAGCTTGCCGCAACTCTCGACGGCCGATGCTGAGCGCTGCGAAGGGCCGATAACTTCAGCCGAAATTCAGGATGCCCTTGTCGACTGCACGAGGCGCAAGTCACCCGGTTTGGATGGTCTGCCCTACGAGCTTTACGTAAATATGCCACACTTGTTCTCCGATCTCCACGAAGCGTTCTAATACAACTGGCAGCAGAACGGGAGTATTTCCAGTTATGTGAGTCGGGACGTAGTGAGGCTGATAAGTAAAGACGAGAAAAAGAGGGACACATTAGATAATTTCCAGCCCATAACTCTGCTCAACACAGAGTTTAAGATTTTGGCCAAGGTGTTAGCGAAGAGGTTGGCGCTTGTCGTCGATTATTTGGTTGGAAAGGCGCAAAGTAGCGCGATCCCAACCAGGTCCATACACGAAAATCTCCACCTCATGCGATGCATCAATGAGAGAGTAGGGTGTAAACCTGGCTTCGGTGGGGCTTTGATCAATTTAGATCAATCGAAAGCATTCGATAGGGTCGACCATCGGTAGCTGGAGGCTGTCCTCAAGACAGCTGGCTTCGGCCCTGACTTCAGAACTGGATCGCTGCAATGCACAGCAGCAGCTGCTCGGTGGTCAAAGTTAATGGCCACTTCTCGGAACCGTTTCAGATCTCCCGATCGGTCCGTCAAGGTTGCCCTCTCTCTTCCCTTCTGTACGTATTGACTCTCGAGCCTTTACTGCGGAAGCTGGAGCTGTTGCAGGGCATCACGCTCGAACTGAGATGCGGAAAGACTATGTCGGCTTATGCGGACGATATCATCGTGATGGTGTCAGAAACCTCGATAATCGATGTGGTCGGCAACTTATTGGAGGAATATGAAAGGTTGACGGGAGCGAAACTAAACCCGGAAAAGTCGGTGGTCTTGCAACTCGGCACCTGGAATGGCAAGTCCATGCCGTCCAACGGTGTCGTTGGGCATTGGACGGACGGACCGGTAAAGTTGCCCGGGGTTTGGTTCGGGCCTGACCTACAGGTAGATAAGAATTGGGGCGAGGTGACGGGCAGGGTAGCCAGTCTCACCCAGAAATGGGCTGCGAGGAAGCTATCACTGAAAGGTCGAGCGGAGGTGGCGAACGCGTACATCGCATCCGTCATCTACTACTGCCTGACCGTCGTCCCTTGCCCCCGTCCGTGCCTCGCCAACTTGGAACGGCTCCTCTTTAAATTCTTGTAGATGGGGACAGGTACCGTTGGTGAGGCGTTCCATCTGTTGCCAGCACCCTCTACTTTAGGCGGGGTGTGTTCGTCAGTCATCCCGTCTAATTGGTTATTATTTACTGGCACGTAGTCAACAAGGAAGAAAGAACATACCTCAATTTTATGTCATAAAAACATTTTTTATATAGGAGCAATTACAGAATATATACAAATACATTAGTGTTCCTAGGTTGGGATATATTTAAGTCGTCATATACTGCCGCATGGTGTGATGTCATCCTTTGGATCACTGCATTATTATAGCACTTCTATTGTCTCCAAGCTCTCATTGTCCAAGTGTCCTTGTCTCAGCTACTGACGTCAGAACGTGACGTCAGAACTAAGGGCAGTTAATCGACTGTCTTCACCGACGACGCTAGATGGCGTGATCTTCTACATGGTCTCCCGCCAGATTTTTAGAAAATTAAATAAAAATCGGTTCATCGAATCATGTATGTAGAAAAACCGATTAGCAACCAGCAAAAATTCCAAACCAAGGAGCAATCAGCCCAACCGAGCATGAAGGGTACAACAAATTTCAAAAATACATATTTAAAAAGCATGCAAGAACGTGAAAGGAAAAAAATATATAATAAAATGTAAATACAATTTCCTAAAAGTTCCAAAAGTCACTACAGGATTAAAGCACCGCACAATAGCAGTTTAAAAATCTACCGTGCTACACAGTTTTTTGGGCCAATGAACCCTCCGACCGGGACGGGTCGTAGTCTTATATCTTGGTGATGGGGGGGGGCAAAGAAACAGGTGTGTGTGCAAAAGAGAAAGATGGAGGTGTATGTGGCTCAGGTGTGTGAGCATCTGTGTCCAAATGTGCTCGTTTGAGTCTATCAATCGAAACCGTCTCTCTGGAACCCTTAATGTCTACAGTGAAATGTTTCTCGGAACGAGCTAATACACGGTAGGGTCCAGAGTATGGTTGTGTGAGAGGTGGAGGGCTTGGCATGCCGTGGCTAATGATGCGCAGACATTCCCTGAGGCTGCGTCACCTCCAAATATTCTGCCTCAACGGTGAACAGGTGTGGTCGCCGTTTCTCAGACGGGCCATTCCGCAGCGCGCTCATTGACTGAGCTGCAGTCCTGGTTCAACAAGAGGCCGAGACTGGGGAGTGGCATCTGGAATGTTGCCAGGCACTCACTGCCCTATACCAGACGGGAAAAACGGTCAGTGGAACTTCCATTCTCGAGTTCTATAGAGGATTAGTGGTGGGAAGTGCAACGACGCACTCGAAAAGGCTCTGGGCGTCGACGAAGTCGAACTAACCAGTCTGTTTCGGAGGACTTTCGAGTCGGGGGATGGATAACTTGGAAAAAGTTCTCGCTTTCCAGTGCTACCGGGGGCACTGCCGGTTCGAGATAAACTCTACAGGCACGGAAGTGCTGCAGACGGACCTGCCCGAGATGCGCGCAGAACGACGAAACCATTCTGCCCTCACTCGACCAGTTTCCGTGCATTACTGACTTGTGGAGTTATGTCGAACAGCTGTTGTCGCGCGTAGATCGGATGGGGCTATCTGCCGAGTCCATAGTGAAGATCGACCCTTTTGGCCAGGAAGGGCAGGCAATTTTCCTTTGTCTGGTGACAGTAGCGAAAGAGGTTGTATGGTAGACCAGGTTGAAAGGACTGAAGACAGACACTTTTATTTTTGGCCAATCCCTCATCAACTTTAACTTGGAAAGGAAGGTGAGGGTGGCGAGAGAAGTGCTGTCCCCCAGTACAGTTGCTGAAAGGTGGGTGAATATGGCGAGAATGGCCCGTGTTAGTGGGCCTACTCTGATCATGCGCCTGTAGGTTGGTGAATTTGAGGAGAGGGGTGCCCTTCTGGGATGCTCTCGAAGAGTCGGGTGGTTCAGGATTGGTGGGGTGCCTGAGTCAGCCCTGGGTGGTTGTCCCCCCTATTGGGAATTTTTCATTGTTGTATTTTTCTTGTTATTTTGTTATTGTTATTTCTATTTTTAGACGTTTTATATGGCCCTTGCGACTGCCATCTCCTCCTCCGTGACTAACACTGTTTCTATATTTCGGGCCACACCTGCGAAAGAAGTGGCCCCCTTTTCATTGGCATCATTGTTGCTGCCGCTACTGCTGTTACTGGTCTTGTTATTGTTGGTGCTGTTGCTGTTGCTACTGCTACAAACGGTGTTGTTGGTGTTGTTGATGTTTTCACTGTTGTAGTTGGTTGTGTTTTTGGTGCCACCGTTGTTGTTGTTCTCGGTGCAATTTGTATTGTTGCTGTTGGTGTTGTCGTTGTTTACTTTCTTGTTAGTGATGTTAATATCGTTGTTGCATTTGTTGTCATTTTTTCTGTTGTCTGTATTTTGGTTGTCGCTGTTACTGTTGTGGTAATTTTTTTTTAATTAGTGTTCTCAGTGTTGTTGTCATTGCTGTCTTTGTTCACGTTGTTTGTGGTGGTGTTTGTTGTGTCAATTTCTGTGTTCGCCGTAAACCTCCTCTCCACTGTTACGCCGTTGTCACACGACAGCAGACATATCGCTGGGAGGCGTGGCTCCGCCATGTTTGTTTGTTTTTTTTCGAAAAAAATTATATTATTTTTAGACAAAGTTCAAATATTTGGTCCAAATATTATACTTTCCCCTTCGCAGGGCAAAGTCCAAGGGCTTATGTCTGTTTCAAAAATGTGCAATAAATTGCACTGGTCTGCGATGTTTTCAAGGTCTAACATGATTTTAGGCCAGTCTTTTGCACTGATCCAAACATCATGCTCATTTTACTCAATCAGATCAAGTTAATGAAATATTAGCACATTAAAAATATCCTAAATTCCGATCTATTTGTAGGTGAATAAAACGCAATATTGAAAATATTAGACTGATTTATTCACAGAAGGCTTACAAAATATTTTGAATAGATAGCAAGAAGAGTATAATGAACTAAGGAAGCTACTCATGGATGAATGGTCTCTTCAGGGACTTCCGTTTGTGCTGAGCAGACTGCGCATCCCTCTTTAGGCACCAGCAGTAGTCGGCCAGAAAGTTGACATCCCATCGGCCTTGATAGCGTTCCTCCATAACACTGATATCTTGGTGAAAGCGCTCACCATGTTCTTCACTGAAGTCTCCACAATTCTCTGGAAAATAGTCCAGATGAGACCGGAGGAAGTGCATTTTCACTGACACGCGCGCACCAAGTTGGCGGAAATTCTCCATTAACTCATCAACCACCTTCTGATACTGGGAACTTCTGTGGTTGCCAAGGAAGTTTGCAATGACTGACTTAAGGGACAACCAGGCAGAGAGTTCAGCAGGATTCAGTGCATCATCAAAACTAGTATCCTTGATGAGTTCCCTTATTTGAGGACCATCAAATATACCTGCCTTAATTTTCTCCATGCTATTTCGTTGAAACTTCTGATGGAGGAAAGCAAATCCTCCACCTTCCCTGTCCAATGCCTTTACAAAGTTCTTCATGAGACCGAGTTTGATGTGGAAGGTTGGAAGCAATATCTTGCTCGGTTCAACCAGAGGGTGGGACAAAACGTTGTGTGATCCAGGTTTTAATCCTTGTCTTAATGGCTACTCTTGTCTGACATAATACTGGTCATCAGCACGGCTATCCCATAAGCACAGAAAGCATGGATACTTTGTGTAACCACCTTGAAGTCCTAGGATGAGTCCAACAACTTTAAGATCTCCACAGATCAACCATTTATGTTTCTGGTAGTTGAGAGCAGACAACAGACGTTCCATGCTTTTGTGGGATTCTTTCATTTCAACTGAGTGCCCAACAGGGATCGATGAAAAGTTGTTTCCAATATTCAGAAGAACTGCTTTGAGACTTCTGTTAGATGAGTCAATGAAAAGTCTCCATTCCATAGCATCATACTTCAGACCAAGTAATTCAATCAGGTCAGCAATTTTGCTACAGTAGACCAGTGAAGATGCTTCATCAAACATGAAGAATTTTCTAAATTCTCTCTCGCGGTCCCGATACCAATAGAATGTTGTTCCTGGCGCCAGTAGACGTTTCTCTCGAAGACGAGAACCCAGTAGCTGGGCAGACTCCTTCGAAAGGTTCAGGTCTCGTGTCAGGTCATTGAGTTCGGCTTGGGTTAAAGGCACCGGTTGGTCATCCTCTTCTGACCTGTATTCATCACACTTAGCTGTATCAATCATGTCACTAGATTCGGAATCAGAACTAGATTCCATGGTGACATTTGGCTCAGGAACAGGAAGATGGGGGCCGTGGGGGACTGGCTTTATGGCAGAAGGAACATCAGGGTATTGAACATGGTGCTTGTTATTGCGATTGATGCCTTTTAGATTTGTCATGCAAAAGTAGCAGTCGGTAACGTGATCTTTCCCTTCCCTCCACACCATTGGGACACCAAATGGCATACTCTTCCTTTTGTTGTTCCTCCAATCCCCTAAGTTCTCTACACATGTTTTGCAGCAGATATGGGGAGCGAATAGCTTATCCTGGTCCCCTAGTTTGACTCCAAAGTAAGCGTGATATGCCTTCTTCACAAAATCCGTGATTTTTGCTTGACGGTCTGGAAGAACCACATGTCCGCAGATGTAACAGAACCTATTAGGATGGTTTTTACACTTCCGATCCATTTTTCTAGACCTTAAAAGAGAAATAAAAATAATTATTAAAGGTTACCCACGACCCGGTTTTGCAAAAGCAAAGCCCATAACCGCTTGGATTGCGATATTTTATAAAAATATGCTGGAAAAGAAATAGACTATATCTTAGAAACCAGACCTGACCCAGAAAAATAAACTGTATTTTTGAATTCAGCATGCAAAAAGGGTCCTAAATCATTTGGAAAACCCTTGACCTTTTTAAAAAAGTTTTGAAACGTAGACCAGTGTTATTTATGAAAGGTAAATAAAGAGCCTTACGTGAGCGAGCAAAACGACATCCGATCACACCAATAACCAATAATAATAATAATAATAATTGTTTCTACAATAGGCACAAGGCCAGCAATTATGCCAGTGTATTACTGGTACTTTATTTTATTGACCCCCGTTAGGATGAAAGGCAAAGTTAACCTCGACGGGATTTGAACTCGGAATGGCAAGGGCCGTAACTCTATGCGTTAAAGCATGGCGTCCGACCCTCTACCGATACTGCCAATTAACCGCCCTAATAATAATAATAATAATAATAATAATAATAATAATAATAATAATAATAATAATAAGGAAGATGGAAGTAGACGCACGTGGAGTGTTATGGAATCGCTCCCGTAAGTTTTTTGATTTTTAACATATTTAAAACAATTGTGATATAACAATTCTTAGTACAAATTGGACATAAGGCACCAGGCTTAGTTCTCAGGAAATGAAGACCCATAATATCCTGTTATATCGCTCAAATATTCAATTTTGTATTATAAATGTTATATTCAAAAAAGAAAATGGTTATAAATGGAAGAACACCCCCTCTGTCTACACTATATAGAACAGCCAAATAACAGCAATTTCACCATCAGCACAACCTAGATGCGCCACCTATCCCACCACCCCTCTGTGTACACTAAATACAACAGCCAGATAACGGCAATTTCACCACCACCACCACCACCAATCCCAGCATAATAATAATAATTACTATTATTGTATCTCAAGTTTTCTCAAAATGTTTAAGTCAAATATTAAGGAAATATGTCAACATATATATTAAAGATACGCGACAAACCGCATAGATATACAGATCAAACAAACGCATACTAGCTACAGTCTATTCAACAGAACTCAGTAGCGACAACGCCATCACTACAGTCACCGTCGCCAGCACTCCATCATTGCTACCACACTACCTTCTGTTAACTTAAGAAAGGGGAAGGTGGCGGTATCACTAGACAAGGGAGAGGCTAGCAAAAGATATAAATAGACTGACTTAGTGACCCTATCAAACGTCAACGACTATGGCACTGCTGGCTCCCCCCTTCCCCACCAACAATAGAAAAAGCCCCAGCACCACCACCGACATAGCCAACAACAACAGCAGGCTACTTCAAAAAAAGTATATTATATTATATTATTAATAATTCCATTCTTAAGCCACGCAGTGCTCACATTAAGGAACCACTCATGATAATAATTTAAAAAACAAAAAAAAAGAAACCCCGTGACCAAGAAATACCGGGAGGGCGGCCGGCGGGGAATAGCCATGTCTCTAGGGGAGGACGACCCCTCTAGTCTTGGTTGACACTCGTCTTAGGAGTGGTAACACGAAATGATTACCCCTTGGCGGTTAAGGATAAAACGTAACAAAATAAAGTCAATGTCAAATGATAAAATCTCATACCGGATCGGCCGTCACCCGGGTCAAAAAGGGCCGCGTCCCTCAGAGAGAAACCAGACTGGTGTCGAAAAAGCAGCTAATGGTTCAAACCTTCCCATCAATTCGGAGCTGGAGACCTCCCATAACCGGAATACTCCTACTGTTGGCCCTCCATGCTCACCACCAAGAAATCCAAAGAAAAAGAGAGAAAAATGGTCAAGGGAAGACAATAAAGAAGTCCTTGAGGCTTTCTACACTGCCATGTACTACCCATCAAATAGATCGAATACAGAACAGACATATATCAACTGGAAAAAGAAACATCCCGAAAACATAGGCTATATTGACAGTAACAAACTAGTCAATATACGAAGAAATATTGTTAAAAAAATGTTACTAACTGATATAGAGATTGATCAGATCAAGCAATCAGCGAAGGGAAAATGAAACGTGTCAGTGAAAACAAAGTAAAATGTAACACTTTAAATCCCAGGGTCGGGGCGGAATCACTGACAGCAAAACAAATTAAAGAAAGGATCGAAAAAGTGGAAGGGGTGCATGCTCAAGATGAAAATCAAAATGAAAACAATGAGACCGTAAATGATAAAGAAATGAATGTGAATGAACTCGCTAATTTGAAGAATGAAATAATGATCGAATGGAGGAAAATGAAAGAATCTGACATGGGGGAACGAGACACTCTCCCTAAGATCCAGAACTCCAAACAAAACCAAAGGATAATACACAAGACTAACATAGCTCTCAAAAACATTATCATCACAAATAAACTAAACATTACTGATCTAAATCATCTCTACTATGCATCGGCTAAAGTCACCACTCACTTATGTGGAGTGAAAATGAAAAAACAAAGGAATTCCCACAAGAAACCTACTTGGCAAGAGAACATCAATCGCCAAATAAACCTTCTCCGATCTGACAGAAATTTTACTAAACTACAAAAATAGGTGAACATGATAAACCAACTAAACTCAGAAAATTGAAAAGAAAATACAATATAAAATCAACAAGCGACATAGACATGCTGATAGAAATAATCAAGCAAAAAGTGTCGGCCAAAGCTGCTCGTATAAGGCGCTTTGAAAAACGCTCTAGATTCTATAAGGACAATATGTTCAAAAACAACTAAAGAAACTTCTACAGAAAAATTGGCAAGTCAACAATAACTGCTAAATCAATATGACCCAAGGAGGAAGTGCATGAATTCAGGGAAAAGATCTGCCCCGAAGAAAAAATTCATAATATACATGCCCCTTGGATAGACAGACAAATGGGAGATACAGCTCACCTTGAGGAACAAACATGGGAAAATATAATAGTTGAAGCTCTCAGAAAATCCAGCAATTGGAAATCCCCAGGGAAAGACAAAATACCAATTTTTTTGATAAATGCCTTCACAGAGTCTCATGAGCTGTTAGCCCAACTTTACAATGAAATGGTTAAGGAGCCAGAAAAGATACCATCATGGCTAGTTAACGGCATTACATTCCTACTTCCGAAGAATGATGAGACAAACAAAAATTACAGACCGATAACTTGCTTGATGTATAAAATTTTAACACCAGTCCTAACTGAATATACATATGATCACCTGATAACAAATGATCTATTTCCCAATTAGCAGAAAGGGTGTAAACGAGGCTCATATGGCTGTAAGGATCAGCTTTTGGTTAACAAAATGATACTGGAAGATTGTCATAATAGACACAAAAATCTATCAATTGCTTGGATAGATTAGAAAAAACCATTCGATAGTTTGCCACACAGTTGGATTGAAAAATGTTTAGAGATTTTCAAAATATCTCCCGTTGCCAGGAGGTTCCTGTCATTCAGTATAAAGACATGGAAAACGACACTCCTTTTGAATAGTGAAAAAAAATCGCTGGAAGCTGAAGAAGTTAATATTAATTGTGGAATTTTTCAGGATGACTCTTTATCACCGTTTTTATTCTGCATCGCACTTATACTATTAAGTAAAATGCTCAAAGAAACAAAACATGGATATAAAGTCTATGACAAAACCATTAATCACTTGTTCTACATGGATGACCTGAAACTATTTGCAAAAAATGATGAGCAATTGCAAGGGCTATTATCCACTGTGAAGCTGTTCAGTGATGACATTAAAATGGAGTTTGGACTACATAAATGCGCCAAAGCAACGTTCGCCAGAGGAAAGCTGCTGAAGAGTTCAGACATTAATCTTGATCGGGGGAATGTGATAAGAGAACTTGATCAAGAGGAAACTTACAAATATCTAGGTGTGAAGGAGACGGAATCAAGCACTCGACAGTGAGGGAAAGGATAAGGAAGGAATGTTACCGCAGAGTAAGAGCAATCTTAAGAACGGAATTGAATGCAAGGAATAGGATCGATGCCATAAACACGCTTGCCATACCAGTAGTAACCTACAGTTACAATGTCATCAAGTGGTTAAGCATAGAGATCCGTAGGCTCGATACAAAAATTAGAAAATTCTTAATCATGCACAGAATGCATCACCCTAAGGCAGATACAGATAGAATATATCTCTCTAGGAAAGAAGGAGGACATGGGTTAATCCAGTTAGATATTGCGTTGAAAACTGTAACAATTAGATTATCTACATATCTAAGGGAATCACATGATTGGATGATCAAACTCGTTTTGAAACACGAAAGCATCAAAAGATCATACTCCATTACAAAAGATGCACAAAGATACAGTAATGGACTACAAATTTCAGAAGTTCCATTTACTGCTGAAATGAAAAACACAGAAACAGCAAAGCAGGTAAAAGTAACGGCAAATAAAGAACTGCTACAGAAACTGGCTAAGAAATGGCAAGAAAAGCCTCTGTATGGAAAATACCCAGAAAGAGCTAACAATCCTGATGTTGACAAAATTTTAACCCATCAGTGGTTGGCATCCTCTGGACAGAAATCGGAGACTGAAGGATTGATTATATCAGCACAAGATCAGTGTCTGCCAACAAAAAATTATCAAGCCAACATTATAAAAAATGGATGCAACCCATTATGCCGTGTATGTAAAAAATAACCAGAGACTATTGATCATATAATTTCAATGTGCAGTCCTATAGCTCCAACCGAATACCTAAACAGGCATGACAGAGCTGCGAAATACACACATTGGATAATGTGTAAGCATTTTGACCTGCCCCATCAAAAGAATTGGTGGGAGCATTAACCACCTCCCATACTTGAAAAAGATCACATCTCAATCTTGTGGAACTTTAGCATCCAAACAGACCGAAAAATAGATGCAAATAGATCTGATATAATACTGAAGGACTTTAAAAAGAGGGTATGCCTGCTAATTGATATGTCCGTTCCAATAGACAAGAATGTATCTATAAAAACATTTGAAAAATTGTGCAATTGTGGAGATAGAAATTGGAAAAATGTGGAAATTGAGAACTAAAACAATACCAGTGGTTGTAGGCGCTCTAGGAATGATACCTAAGGGGTCTAATGATTACTCATCGCAAATCCCAGGAAACCCGCGTATAGGAGAAATACAAAATAATAATAATAATAAAAAAACAATATAATACAAAAAATATACTAAACTACTTAAGTAAATTTCTATATTCTTTTACGAAGAGACAACACGTGTCACCGAAAAGATGAATAAAAATTTCCAAAAAGGGGGAAATAACTATTAAAATAAATAATTGTTTCTACTTTTGGCACAAGGCCAGCAATTACCCAGTACATTACTGGTACTTTATTTTATCGACCCCGTAAGGATGAAAGGCAAAGTTAACCTTGACGGGATTTGAACTCAGATCATAAAGGGCCGTAACTATATGCTGCAAAGCATGGCGTCCGACCCTCTACCGGTACTGCCAATCCACCGCCCTCAAAAGTCTGTCATAAGCCAGAAGGTTCATCTGGCCGGTGCTTATCCCGGTTTCATGGCGTGAAGCGACTGAGAGTACAAGACTCCCCCCTGGACAGGATGCCAGTCCATCGCAGGTTTAAACCCCCAGCTATTGCTGGTACTCAATTTCAGCTGAGTATACTGGAGCACAACGCTGTAACTGCCCTCTGGAGGGTAGGTGCCTCGGCAGTGGCTTAGTATAAGAATGTAGGGTGAATACCAACAACCATACCTTCACCTATATCGGAGCCACAGCTAATGAATTTAAGGAACGCTGGTACAATCACTGCCACACCTTTAAGAAGGTTGATAAGAAACACAGCACCAAACTCTCAGAACTAGTGTGGCGTCTCAAACATGACAACGTAGAATTCACCTTGTCGTGGTTCAAGGTGACCTCGGCCCAACCCTACAGAAGGGGTGGACATGCTCGTGCGATTTGTGTATCACCGAGATTATGGAAATAATCGGGAGGGGAGCTCAAGTTTAGAATAAAAGGAGTAACCCCTTCAGCAGCTGCCTCCACAGATCATCTGACAACTTCCTCAAACTGTACAGACTAACAACGTAGTTGTATTAGTTGAAGACTATTGCAAACTTGTCCGTGGAAGCCGGTCATGGCCACGTGGCTCCCCCAGCGTCAGGCGAACCTTGGATATCTTGTTTGCACACCTGGAGTGTCTATGTGTTCATGTTTCTTGCCCTTTGTTCATTATTCCTCTGTTTATATACCTACTGTTGTTTTTTATGTATTTTTGTCCCGTTCTTTTATTATTGTGATCTCTATATGTGTTCTCGTTTCTTATCTGCTTGTTCCTGTCCCTACTTTCGCTTCCTGTAACTCTCTTCCATGGCCTAACAGCCCTTTTAATAGTATTGTTGCCACTGTAGTTGGGACTGAATGCTATCCTTATTGCTAGCCTTGTGCCTTACAATGATAGAGAGGATTGTATTAACTGGGAATGTATATTTATATATATATAAATACCCATCTATGTTTCTATCCCATTTTCACTTCCTTGTTTCAACGGACTATTATTGTGGTTAGTTTATTTTTCATGGAAGCGTTGCTTCTTCCTGTTGCCACTGTCGCCGTGGTAGGGTCATCACTGGTGTTGTTGTTGTTGCTGTTGTTGTTGTTGTTGGTGTTACCAATGGCTTAATACTAACATAGATGATACCACCACTACTACAACGAATGAGGTGGGTGATGGGCGGTGTTGGTGTTTGTTACCGTTGCCATTGTTGTTGTTGCTATTTATGGTCATAGTGATTGATACCACCAACTCTGTGTACCCACCTACTTATGAACTCCTTTTTATTGCTTTAGCGTTATCGCTGTTTATTGTCGATAGGGTGGTACTGTCACTGCGACGACTACGACCTGTATAAACGACGCTGGTCTGTGTTTTTGCTGTTGTTGTCGGTTGCTGTTGTTGTTGTCGTTGTAAGTGTTTTACTGTAGCTGTTGCTTTAGTTGTTGTTGTCAATAGGGTGGTGGTATCACCACGACTATTCTGACCAGTGCGGTTTGATGCTATTGTCGTAGTTGTTGTTGTAGTTGTCGTCGTCGTTGTTGTTGTTGTTGTCTATAGGTGGTTGTCAACAAAATATATATCTCGATCGTAATTAAAAACGATTGTTGAGAGCTTTCTCCTGCTTACTCCTGTTTTTACCAAATCAATCTTTTCCGAATATATATATATATATATATATATATATATATATATATATATATATATAACGAAGGAAATGTGATAAGGAACCAGATGGTCCATAACGCACCAAAGTACTCAATACTTAGGGTAGTAGAGTGGGTAATAGGAACGAGTAGGACCTCGACGGCTGAGCTCAAGCCGTTTCGACGGCTAATTCTAGTCCAGAATTAGCCGTCGAAACGGCTTGAGCTCAGCCGTCGGGGTCCTACTCGTTCCTATATATATATATATATATATATATATATATATATATATATATATATATATATAAGTATGTATACGTACATACATATATGTATGCAGACGTACAGTAGTATGTATATATATACATACTACTGTACGTCTGTATACATATATGTATGTACGTATACATACTTATATTTAAGTAACAGCCGTACTATGAGCGAGAAATGAAATTTCGTTTCATTTTTTCCATTTATCTTTTTCGGTGCGCCCGGCCGATTAACTCACTCGATATGCAAATTAGATTGCTTAGCCGTTAATATGCATAAGGAAAGTATATACTTTCAGACATTCAATCATCTGGCCGGAAGGTATACGGTGCAGACAATAGCTAATAAGCTTAAAACTAGTACATCGTTCCTTTGTCAGTGTTGAACAAAAGGGCAATGATGGTTGCTAAACACTGTACGGCTTAATTCGGGATGTTTGTTTACAAACAAACCGAGCATTATAATAAATGTTCGGTGAATCCATACGTACATATATATATATGTGTGTGCGTGTATGTATATATATACATACTACTGTACGTCTGTATACATATATGTATGTACGTATACATACTTATATTTAAGTAACAGCCGTACTAAGAGTGAGAAATGAAATTTCGTTTCATTTTTTCCATTTATCTTTTTCGGTGCGCCCTGCCGATTAACTCACACGATATGCAAATTAGGCTGCTCAGCCGTTAATATGCATAAGGAAAGTATATACTTTCAGACATTCAATCATCTGGCAGGAAGGTATACGGTGCTGACGATAGCTAATAAGCTTGAAACTAGTACATCGTTCCTTTGTCAGTGTTGAACAAAATGACAACGATGTTTGCCAAACACTGTACGGCTTAATTCGGGATGTTTGTTTACAAACAAACCGAGCATTATAATAAATGTTCGATGAATTCATACGTACATATATATATATATCTGTGCATGTATGTATATATATACATACTACTGTACGTCTGTATACATATATGTATGTACGTATACATACTTATATTTAAGTAACAGCCGTGTTAAGAGTGAGTAAGGAAATTTCTTTTCATTTTTTCCATTATATATATATTGGTAAAAGGAAAAGAAAATGCTGACAAATTGTTCCCAGTGAAAAATAGTTTAATTAGGAATAAGTAAAAATTAGTAATAAGTATTGGTTAGTATTCAATTTTAGTTTTGAGTTTTTACCGGTTGCGCATTTCTAATGCTTTTCAAAAATAATTTTGAGATAGAGTGCCCGTGATGTTTGCTCTAATCTGATTAGTTTTGGAAATTCTACTTGTTTTATGTGAAAAAAGTGGCTCCAGAGGTATTTAAAATAAGTTTCGCGCCAATTCGTGTTGCAAAAATTCTTGTGGTCAAAACAATTTTGAATGGTCGGTAGAGGTCACGTGAATGTTAAAAATTGATTTTGCGCCAAATGTAGGTTTGTCAAAGAGTGTCCTTTTTCGCCTGATTGAGAAGTCACTGAAAACTAAGTCTTTTAAGACAAATGTGTGTGTGTGTGTATGTGTGTGTGTGTAGCAAAGAGGTTCATTGTTGTGATAATGGTCAGTAGGGATGTGTGTGTGAATTGCAGTCATGTTGAAAGGTCAACAGTTCAGGTGCCTATTAAGACAAATATGTGTGTGTGTGTGTGTGTGTGTGTGTGTGTGTGTGTGTGTGTGTAGCAGAGTAATTCGTGGTAGAGGGATCGGTCAGTAGGAATGTGTCTGTACGTGCGTGGGGGATATTTTAACATGTTGAAAGATATATTTCAGCTCTTGTCTTATACGGAGAAGTGTGTGTGTGTGTGTATGTCTCTTTGTATGTTAGTGTACGCGTGTGTATGTGTGTGTGTATATATGCGTGTGTGTATATGTGTGTATGTGTGTGGGGGGGGGGGCTAATATTTTTGTGATACTGGTAAAAATGGTGTACATTATTCGATATTTTCAGCAAAAACGATTCTCTCAAGAGAACATCAAAAACATTAATAATAAAAGGTGTGAAATGATATATAGTATTGTCATAACACCAAGGTGTGTGTGAGTGTCCAGATTGTACGTACTGCAAGGGGAATCCATTAGGCCCTGCCGTATTGGAATACTTGTGTACAAATATGTATGTGCCCATCAGTGTGCAATGCATGTGTGCGTATATGTATGTGTGTGTCGGCACGTTTATATCTATAGACATCAAAAGGTATGCAAATTTGTGTATATTTGTGTTGCACCATAAAACATGTGTGTTTACGTATGTCATTGTGTGTATATGTGGATAGAGATGTATGTAGGATGTATGCTGATGTAGGTATGTATGTTGACGTGTGTATGTTGTGGGTTCGTCTTAGGGAGAAGTGTTTAGACGGGGTCCGTATTTGTTAATAAAGTAAGATTCCTTGCTGATGCGCTGGGTGTGGGTGGCATTATCTTTAAATTTGTAGAGGAGAAATATTCTAAAGTTGGGATGATTTTGGGCGGCACAGGTATCAATGTGTTCACTCAGTGGTATTTTCCTGTATTCCCTTATTTTAATTTGGGATCTATGGACAGTCATGCGTTGGCGGAGGCTGTTTTTGGTCTGGCCTATGTATTGTTCTCGACAACCTGAGCAAGTTAATACATATATTAGATTTTCTGATGCGCATGTGAAATTGTGTTTTACTATAAAACGTTGTCCTTCTTTGAAATAGAATTCCGAACCCTCTATTAGGTTGATGCATATGCCACAGTTGGGTCTATCGCATTTTTTTACTGTGGGTTTCGTTGTTGTGGTTGGCAGTACTTTGGCATGTGTTAGGATGTTTTTTAATGACTTAGATTGTCTTTTGCTCTTTATGATATCGTGTGTTCGAAGGATTTGGTTCATTCTATAATATTAATTCAAAATATTAACAAAATAGATATTCTTGTGATCAAGTATATTATTTTATTATACATATTTCAGAGGTACTGAGTTAACTTCAACAGTACGTCCTCATCAGATAAAATAAAATGATGCATGACATACCCTGACATAGTAGATGGTTAATATTCAGTCATGGTAGTGAGTAATATATGACAAAACTCAATATTTATATACCTTAATATTGAGAACGCGAGAAAAATATATAGTACATACAATAGAGAGGGTGCGTGTGAGACAGCTTAAAAAATACTTGGCCTCAATATAACTGTTAAATAATTTAAATTACTGAAGAAAGAGGAAAGAAAAGAAAAGCATAGAGGAAGAAACAGATAATATAGTTAGTAGGGGCCTAGAAAAACAAAGGAGAGTTGATTACAGAGAGAGATAAAGAGGAATAACTTCTGTTCAAGTCTTTAGACAATTATCCATATATACAATATATATCTAAGCATATCTGGTTGACCGTTAATATTCAAAATATTTAATTTAAGTTAGTTCAGAGTAATGAATAATATTTTAGGTTTTAAAAGTTAATAGGTATCTGTATTAATATTAAAGTATACTATCAAATTTAATTTCTAAAATCAAATTTTATAAAATCAAATTTAAAGGATTTACAAACACGAGAAAAAAACATAATGTTTTTACAACCTCACGAAGGTAAACTTTACCAAATTTATTATATAATATTGACAACAGTTTATATAATATAATTTAGAAAATAATTACAGTTATAATTTTTAAAGAATTTATGATTAACAATTTGAGTGCCTAAAGGATCAACAGGCCTTATAATTAAACTTAAAAAGGTCTGAATTTCAAATTACATATATGTGTTTATCAAAAAAAATACACAAAGATTATATTGTCTAAAGACTTAAGATGATACCTTTCAAATATACATAACATAATACAATATTGTAAATAAGTTACTGAAAATATTGTTAAAAATTAATGTTTTAGATCAATTATTGTAAAAGGATCATTTAATAGATATATACTATAAATATATAAGTCAAAACTTCATGAGTCCTAAGGATAAGGACTAGATACAAAATAAAAAGTGAAAAAATAATGAATTGTTTGCGAAACATAAAAATGCCCAATATTAAAAAATATAGTTTAAAATGCAAGAGGGTTTTGTTATATAGTAGACAAAAGATACTTCTAAAATGTCTAACGAAGGTGATAGAAAGAGGAGCTAAGGATTTGAATGACCCGAAGGTAATCTAAATTTAATTAAAATAAATTAAATTAAATTAAATTAAGTAATAATCATTATATAATTTCGAACATTAAAGAAATATTTAACACTTATAACAATAGAAAGTCATTTGAGTATCTAAATTACTTATCAATGTAACTACGAGCATGTTATTATACTAGATAAACATATTTGTTCAAATATATAGAGAGAGTATTATAGGTATTAGTGAAACGATATACATATAATAAATAAATAATTACAATCATTATTAGTAATGTTATAATTGTAGTTTTACCTCCAGTTTAGTGGAAAGAGAGACCAATATTTGTCGACTAGTATGGTCTGTGATATTTATACCTAAATATATATAAAAAATATATATGTGCAAATCTAACTTTCTGAGTCCCAAAACATACCCAAAATGAGTAAAATATATAAATGCATGAATGATTTACGGTACAATTATAACCGGTAATCTTACAAGTTATATATCCAAATTATATATTTAAAACAAAGACAAATATATATAAGGATCCGAATCTAAATTATAAATATCTAAAATAATCCAAAGGTGTGCATATTCATCAAGAGAACAAGTTAACAAATAATATGTTTATATACCTAAACAGGATCCTTCATTCTAACATTAATTCTATCATAAATGATTAGAAAATAAAGTATTATTAAAGTTTTATAAACTGTTATTAGGTACAACGTTTTAGGTACAACAGTTGATAAGAGATGTCAAAAATTAAAACCTGTTTGTTTGGTGTTTTTTCCTGATTTTTGCGAGGCTTGGAATGTAGACAAAGCTTTATGAAGGCAGTTTGAGAATAATTCACTTTTTTGTTAATTAAGTTTTCATAATTAGTAATTATTAATAGGGTCTCCTTAGTACAGAGGTTGCAGTTAGTTGATATAGACGAGTTCGAGTAGATTCTACTATTACAAAGCTTCGTCCAAAAAATCGACTATTTAAAATGTTTGTCTTTTAATGACCATATAAGTTGTGATAAAGAAGTCGAAGACTTCCTATTAGGATTCGAAAACGAGCATTTGTGATTCGCAAATCTCGATTTAAATGTCGAAGAAGTTGCCCCTATGTAGTTGTATGTGATGTTATTTGCTTTTACGGTGCATTTATACACCAAATTTCTATCCAGACAATTATTTTGCAGGGGGCAATCTGGTTTATTTCTACAATTACATTTCGATTTATTATTATTTATATTAACACTATTATTAACACTATTATGCTGATTTTGGTTTAGAATTCTACTATTTAGTTTAGCGATGTTTTGGGCCATATTCATAGTTGTAGAATAAGAAAGCTTAATTGTGTGTCTATTAAATATGGAACGGTATTTATGTTGACTAGGGAAGGAATTATCTAAAGCCTTAAAGAATAGATTAGCTAGTGGTGTTTTTACTGCTACAGAAACGGGGGGGAGGGGCAAACCATATAACTGATTTAATTCTGTTTTTTTCTCCCAATTTATTCACTGTACAGGTGTTTGAATTATAAGTTTTAGAATTTCGTTTATATATGCCAGTCATATTATTATTATTTTTATCAGGATTAAGATTCGAATTTATATTATCTATATATTCTATATTATTTTTATAACCTGCCTTTCTTAGCGCATCATTGTAATATCCTGCTTTTTCATCAAATATTGATTTATTGGCAGTTATTCTAGTTATGCGTTCCTGTACACTATTGACAATTGCATTTTTCACAGATTTAGGGTGATTAGAGTAATAACTAACATAATTTAAGGTTTCATTGGGCTTATAGAAAGTGTAATAAAAACCAGAGTTTAAATTAAGGGTAATATCAAGGAAATTAACTATTTTGGTACCACTTTCAACCTCTAATTTAAGGTCGTAATTTTTAAAGAATTCAATTATATTTTTCTTAACCCTATTTAATTCTGTATTGCTGTGTTTGACAACCATAAATAAAATATCGTCCCTGTATAAACCACCGGTAATCTCCGGCAGTTTTCTATTTACCATATTTAAGATGAAAATCCCCAGAAGATCCGTGACTTGCACTGAGTCCGATGATCCCATGGTAATGTCAAAGTTTCTATTTCTATCTGAGCGGGTCCAATACTCATTGTTGAAATTAATTAGAGTTCTTCTAGCAGTTAATATAATATCGATTTCATCCGTAGTTAGATCTGTATGTTTGTAAGCGTAGGATAAAGCCTTAATTAGTAGGTTAGGCGTAATGGAAGAGTAATAGCTTGTTATCTCTATTTGGATGAATTTATAGTTTTTCTTATCATCTATATTTTTATACCAATCAATCACTTCATTGTGCCTTTCCACAAGCTCAATTTAGACCTTAATTTCAAAATAGGTAGAATTCTATCAATAATATTCTTACTGATTACTCCAATATCCTTACTGATTACAGTAATATTCTTACTGATTACTCCAATACATATACATACATACATATATATATATATATATATATATATATATATATATATATATATATATATATATATATATATATATATGTATATGTATCAATGATATTAATAAATGGAAACTATATTTATAAAATCATATTTATTCTATTATATATAATTCAAGGTACCAAAACTTTGGTACGCCCTCATCAGATAAAATACAAAGTTTGTTTTATAAATATAGACATATCGAGATCTTAACGGTTCAAGTTTTTCCTGAATATTTGTTGAATTACCAACAAATTAAACATCCCTTTGCTTATATATATATGTATATATATATATGTATATATATATATATATATATATATATATATATATATATATATATATATATATATATATATATATATGTATATATATATATATATATAAATGTACATATATATATATATATATATATATATATATATATATATATATATATATATATATATATATATATATATATATATATATATATATATATATTATTAAGTGTAAGGAATTCTTTTACAATGGAATTAGCTCGAAGGAGGAAAATACCCCTGAGCCGTGTATAAACTAATATATATGATGAAACACAGATACCAACACATCTGTATATATATTGTATATATATCGATATGGACAAACTGTAGTATATTAATTAGTATACTTCATTCTGGCTAAATTTTCTTTTGCAATATATATACAGATGTATTGGTATCTGTGTTTCATCATATATATTAGTTTATATATATATATATATATATATATATATATATATATATATATATATATATGTATATATATATATATATATATATATATATATATATATATATATATATATATATATATATATATAAATGAAAGGTATAGAAAATATTGTAGCAAAAAGCCAACAGTATTCCATAATATATAAGTGACTATAGCGTCAAAATGGGAAAAGTAGTTAACGTAAGATGTGGGAAAAATAATTCAAACTCAACTCAAAAAGAATCAGAATATAGATTCATCCAACAGAATTTAGTGGAAACCAGGGAAAAATCAATAGAGCCTTAACTCATGATAAAATAAAGTTTAAAATACTCATCCTTCAATTTGGGACAACTACAAATGCTCTGTATAGTCATGAAGACTATTTCACGAGAACTTTCAGTGGAGATGGTCACGGTTGGAATTCGATCCTCAGCAGAGCTCAACTCGATAGCCAAATATCTCACTGATTAATATGCCAAAAAGGGAATTAAAAGCAGGCTAGTTTACCATCATGCGTGATTATGAAAATAAAACGCACATGTGGAAAAACAGGGCTGCTGACGTCAGAATGAGACGAATGTTTGTTTACAAGAAACAACAGTCAAAAACATTCCGAAGAAAACTCTACAATAAGGAGTTCAGCAAAAAGCAATATTATCGCGGTTTTTTTTTTTTTAATACCGGGATTAGTCACAAATAATTTAAGCACTCTAGGAAAGAAATCCGAGTATAAATATATATATATATTTACTGCTCCATACAGTTGAGCTAACATACATTGAATTACCAGTATGCTTATCAAAGATTACCTTCCTAAGTCTACTAAGAACATACCAATACCACCTAAAGATACATATGAAAAATTATTGATAAAAGAGTTGACACTATTAAATAGTGTCAATTATGAAAAATAGTTGACACTATTTAATAGTGTCAACGCTTTTATCAATAGAGTGAGATGGAGGACATTCCATTACGATAGAAACCGTTCAGACAAAAACAGAGATACAAATAACTTCGACACTTACGGCTTTAAAACATTTAAAAGCCCTCCTCACAACATCTTATTAAACTCTTTTGAAAATGATCTAATTAAACTAGTTAAGAACATGAGATACAAAAAACATCATAATAGAAACAACACCTTCTTAAACGACCTTAACTCCACTATTAAAGGATTTAATAAAAATTAAAATATCCTAGTACATGCAGATAAAACTAATAATATATATAGCTTAGATTACGATACTTATAGAAAATTTATATATAAGGAACTTCATAGGAGTTATAAGTAAACTACTATTAAAAACCTAGAAGATATAAATATAGAAGGCCGTAGTATAGTGTGTAAATTTGGACTTCAGAGACATACACAGCCATACACCCCTACCTCCCAAGATTTTCTCTGAAGGACCATAAAGAAGACTTCATTAGTAAGCCTTCGATAACGATAAGACTAATTTGCCCTTCCGAATCTGACATTGGTATTATCAGCAAGAAAATATTAGATAGAATCATCCCACAGTTTAAGCACAAAATATATCTTAACCAATGGGGAAATACAGGTGAAGTTATTGAATGGTTTAAGGGTATTAAAGAGAGTAAAAATAGAAAATTCATACAATTTGATATCAATTCATACTACACCTCTATTTCCCCTATCCTATTAAATAAGGCTTTAATTATGGCCATGAACAATAGTGACCTGACTAGATCCCAAATTGATGTCATTCTTGCGGCCCGAAAAACCATAATTACATTTGAAGATCAATTATGGACCCGCAAGGATACGCATAACAACTTTGACATAACTATGGGATCTAGTGACTCGGCGCAGGTCACTGATTTGGTGGGCCTATATCTCCTAAATGAAATCCATAAGAGCCTACCCTACCTCAACGGTGGTTTATACCGCGATGATGCACTTCTTATAGACTATAAAAAATTTAATATAGAAAAAACTAGGAAACAATTACACAAAATTTTCAAAAACTTCAACTTAAGTATCACCTTAGATAAAAACACTAAAAACGTTAACTTCCTTGATGCTACCCTTTGCCTAGACTCTAAAATATACACACCCTATCATAGACCTAATGAAAAACTAATTTATGTGAATACCAACTCTAAAAACCCTAAATCCATATTAAACTCTATTACTAAAGGAATATATAATAGAATCTCTAATCTATCATATAATGAAACCATATTTAACAATAATTCATAATACTATAATGATGCCTTAGCTAAAGTTGGACATAAGAATGAGATTGAATTCCTACCTATAATATCACATAGTTACAACATTATTTCTCATAATATGGCCATGAGGAAAAATAATAAAAACACTAGCCACTATAACTCTAGGACGAAGGGTAATACCAAACTTAACTCGCACCAAAGTAAACACCACAATAATAATATAAACAGAGATATAAATACCTCAAAAACCAGTACTAAGAACAATAGAAGGAGAATTAATACACTCTTCAATCCCCCTTTCAATCTAAACATCTCTACCAACTTGCCTAAGGCTTTCTTCTCAATCTTAGAAAAAACTTCCCGTCCGGCCACAAGTACCATAACCTTATCAATAAAAATACCATTAAAATCTCGTACTCCACCACACCTAACATAGCATACCATATAGCTAGTAGTAATAAAAGGAAGATTAATAATTATTTCCAACTAATTAAAACACAACAGGAGGTAAACTTAGTACCTGTAAACAATAGTAGTAATAATAGTAATAATGATAATAGCACTAATGAAATCAATAACAATACGAATGACAGACATCATTACCCTAGTGCTATCCCTAGCAACCAGAATTCTCCACAACATAGGAACCGGCAAGCTAACATCCAGAATAAATGTAACGGTAGAACTAATAGAACTTGCCCCTTAGGTAATAATTTCTTAACCAAAGACATCATCTACTCATGACCCGTCAACGCAAACAACTCTTCTAAAACATATATCGGCTCTACTTCGAACAGCTTCAAGACGAGATACAACTCGCACCTCCACTCTTTCAAAAAACACAATCTAGCCAACTCCACTTCTTTCTCTAGCTACGTACACTCTCTGAAAACTAGGAATAGACCATTTACACTGCAATGGGAAGTAGTAGGTAGGGCCTCATCGTATAAACCACCGAATAAATTGTGTAATCTCTCCCATACTATAATCTTTTCGAAACTAGACCTCCTTAATACAAAGTCAGAGACATTTTCCTCGTGCCAACACCGATACCGTCACTCATTCCATAACTTTAAACCTAGCTGTTAGTATATATCAATGTCAGATTTTAATTCCTCACAACCATTAACACTTCACATCTAGGACTTATCAGCCCCAACAGCTACACACTCTTTGATCAGCTCTTTCCTCTACACAACTCCTATGGACCTCTACTCTGCAATAACTGTTAGAATTAAACATAAAGTTACCACCTTTTGGTATAACTAATATAGCTTAATTATATAATATAAAGTAATGGATATTTAATATGTAGAGACATTTAATGTGATACGTAATAATAAACTATATATACATTTATATAATTAAATACTTAAATTAATAACATGTATATAAGGGATCTACCTTAAACACAATGTAATAATAATAAGGTATATATACATTTATAATTAAATATATAATGTAATAGCATTGTATATAAGGGATTAATATTTAAACAATAATGTATATTATTACACAAATGATATATCTATTTGGACATATAAACAGCTATTTTCCATAACAGCTATTGTCCAGTAATGAATAGATAACAATCTTAAGAGACCTTTAATGTATTATAATAAAATACACTGTATTTAAAATCAAGAATAAATGTATAGCATTATGTAATAGAGATTCAATTGTATCACATTATAATGTGTATTAGAACAAAGATTTTGAATAACTGAATTTAATTAGCTAGTTACCTCCCCTTACGCATTAGCTCCCCTTACTCACTTCCGGAAATTTTAACCGTTGGAAAACCTACCTGTTGAACAACTATAGTCCAGGAATATGAATACAATAAGACTAATTTACAATCCATTGCTTTAACTAACTTAAACATTCAATATAAACATTAACTAAAATATAATTCAACATATGTAATGGAAGAGACTGCAATAACTGTATTCTCCTCAACAAACACAAATTCAAACACTATCAACATACTACGTCCACCTTAGATTTTAATACATTACATTTTTACTTAAAATACAGTATTTATTTATCTATATATGCATAATAACTTTGCTTATTTCCTTCTCATATATATGACTAACGCATGTGCACTTTCTACACACCTGTATATGTATTGCTAATGAACTCTTTCTTTCTCAAAGCTTCTTTCACAATGCGTCTTTAATTATTTGACTATTCTCTTGTATTATCTGTTGCATCTATTCCACTCTGTGCTTTTAATTTGAATTTGAATTTTTGTACAATTCTCGTAAAATATATGTCACATCCATTCCACCCTGTAAATACGAAACTGTTGCTCACAACATCAATACATATGTATCTATATTATTGAATAGGAGGTTAATTACATGTACAAACATTGATAATGCTCCGATGACTCCAAATGAGAGTTTGGAAGAAACGATTGTCAGCTATTAAATGATTTGAACACAACTTTGATAATTGTCTAATTTATTTATATATATATATATATATATATATATATATATATATATATATATATATATATATATATATATATATATATATATATTCGATTTGTCCAGGTCTGTTGTCTAACCTGATTAGTTTTTTCGTTGTTTTGGTACTGTATGGCTGGGTCCACTTGTATATATGGGGGCGGGGGCACAAATTTAAATTTGAAAACCAAGCAATGCATTAGAAAGGATAGTAAATCGCCAAGATAATAAAAGAATCTTACCTTAGCAAACTTAATGATCCGAAATATATTCGGGTTTAAAAACCCATTATGAAGGGAGTAACCTTATGATAGACTTTAAAAAATCAATCAGAATTGACTTGATTGTTTTGAGACCAGATTTAAGTTAAATGAAATGAAAAGACATTAAAATTTCGAACGTGCACGTTGTTAAATGTATGATATATGTATATGTATGTGTGTGTGTGAATGTTTGTATGTGTGTGCATGAATATAAGTTTATGTACTGAGAGGTGTGTGCGAATATGTATATAACAAAATTGAAAAGTATGTGTGTGTAAGTCTAAGTGTGTTTGCCTAGTGAGGACATAGATTTAATTTGAAAGAGTGAAGAATGAAACTGGCCGTTGGGATGTTGGAATACAGGCTTTTAAATTAGCCATTCTAGTGCACTTATTTCCATTCGATAAGAGGACTTCCTTAATTCTCAGCGACCCTATACTGCGTTCGGTAACTAACATTGTGGTGATAATGTTCTTCTGGTTTCCACATTTGATGTTGTGTTCGTGGAAGGAAGAGGAGTTGGCGATTTAATGTTCTTTCTAACGGATTGCTTGGTTTTCAAAATTTAAATTTGTGTTTCCTATTCAACAATGCTTCGAGCAAGCTTCAAAACTCTGTTATATATATAATAGTAAAAAAGAAAAGAAAAACAGTAGGAAATGCTAAAGGGAATTTGTCTCAGAATAACAGCAAAGCATTTATTTACAAAATAAGAATTTCCAACAGACAAAGGACAAACTAAGAATGCCAGCATTACAGACAGAAATACTAAGATAGATATGGGGTGGGAGAGTGTAACAGCAATGGTATGATCCTGCTGCAGATGTGTGAGGAGCTGGATCTGTGTATTACCAACACCATGTTCCAGCAAAAGAATAAGTTTAAGACCACATGGATGCACCCTGCATCTAAAGAATGGAATGTTCTGGACTGCGTCCTTGTCAGGGTGCGTGACAGACGGGATGTGCAGTGTGTTCGTATTCTTCGGGGGGCTGAGTGCTGGACGGACCACCGCGCCTAGTACGTGCAAAAGTGAAACTAATCACTGCCTAGGAGACTGAATGCTGCTCGTCTTAGAGATAATAATGTGAAAAGGACATTGCGAAAAGAGATGCATGTTGTAGTTTTTGGTGAGGATTGGTCGACCCTTAAAAACAGTCTCTTGCTTGAAATTTATGGACCGTCTTCTTCTCTGGTGACACCGCTTCGCAGCAGTGATGGCAGGGAACTTCTTAGTGACTCACAGGGAATTCTGTGACGGTGGCGAGAGCACTTTCATGAACTTTGTATCAGCCGTCTGTCGTCAATGGAGATTTCCTCAATCTCGTTCCTGAAAAACTTGTGAAAGTAGATCTCGCAGAAAGTAGATCTCGCAGAAAGTAGATTTCGCAGAAAGTAGATCTCGCAGAACCACCGACGTTTGATGAGTAGCTGTCTCGAAGCTGAACAGTGTAAGGTATGGATGGCATACATGCAGAGCTCTTAAAATATGGTGGTGAGAGATTTCTGCGACATCTTCACTCTTTGTTTGGCAGGATATGGGCTAGTGAATCCGTACCTGAGGACTGGAGAGATGCAGCAATGGTGGTCTTGTACAAGGGAAATGGTAACAACAATGATTGTGGAAACTACAGAGGTATATCATTGCTTTCAGTCGTAGGAAAAATTTTATGTAGGGTGCTTCTGAACCATCTGCTGACACTTTTCACAGCTAGACAGCTCCAGGAGAAGTGCATGGAACAAGATTTGGATCTGTATCAGGTTTTTGTCGATCTGACAAAATCTTTTGATACTGTTAACAGAAATGCATTGTGGAAGGTTCTCCAGAAACTTGATTACCCTGGTAAGTTCCTTGCTTTGGTTATGTCTTTCCATGATGACATGAAGGCTTGGGTTAATGTCAGAGGTAATATGTCGGAGCCTATCACAGTGAGAAATGGAGTGAAACAAGGAGATATTTGCCATATACTTTGCGATGGTTTTTTATATTGCATTCAGAAATTGCGAGCATGGTGTTTACATTTACTATCGAACCTCTGGCAGCATCAGGCGCTTTGTTGCAAAAACTAAAGTATTTGCCTCTATCATAAGAGCCCTCTTGTATGCAGATGATTGCGATCTTGTAGCAAGATTGATATGTATTTTCTGATGCTTGCACTGTCCTAGAATTGACTGTCAGTCTCAAGAAAACCGTTGTCATAAACCAACCTGCCCCTGGCGAGCAGAACAATGATCCAAATATCTATGTGTATGGTAAACGACTTGGAGTGGTTGATCAGTTTGTCTACCTGGGAAGCACTGTCAATTGATACAGCAATATTTGTAATGAAATTCCACTCAGGATTAGGAAAGCAAGTGATGCTTTCGGAAAGCTAGAAAGGCGCCTCTGGGGTAGGCGAGACATATGCAAGAAAGCAGAGGTAAAGGTGTACAAGGCATGTGTGCTCTCTTCTCTTCTATATGCCTGCCAGACCTGGGTCACATATCGACACCACCTTAAGCAATTGGAACGTTTCCATCAGATGTGTCTCAGACGGATCCATGCCAACACAAGAGCAAGAATGAGAGGCTCATTCTACTGACATGGCCTTAAAATGAGGCTTATTTGCATAATTGCAAACGAATCGAATATTATTATTAATATTCGAAAAACTCAAATTATATATATATATATATCAAAGGTAAATACTGAGTTAGAAACTCAAAATAGTCACAAACAATTAAATAGCTTAAGGAAAGATATTTTTACGTGCCGTGTAATATAATCTCTATATATAAAACTGAGGATGTCTGTGTGTGTGTGTGTGTGTGTCGAGTTTGAATCCCTAAAACTCGAGAAGTACCCATCCGATGTTTTTCAAACTTTACATGTGTATTACTTATGTTTCAGGGAGTGTTATGCACATAAAAAAATTCAACTTTTTGATCCCCTAGGATTAGGTGAAAAACTGCGTTTTTTTCAGCTTTTTAGGGGTTTTTTTAGGCGTTACGTCAGACCGATTTCCTTGAAATTGTAACTATGTACTAGTCAGTCTCTTCTTCATACCGTGAGCAAAGAAAATCTAACTTTTTTATGGCCTAGGGCCCGCATTAGGTGAAAAACTTCATTTTTTCAGCTTTTTAGGGCTATTTTGAGGCGTTACATCTAGCCTATTTTCCCGAAATTTCAAGGCATATTATGCACATAAAAAAAAATTCCTTTTCTTGATCCCCTAGGGCCCGCATTAGGTGAAAACCTGCATTTTTTCTGCTTCATCGAGGAAAATCTTAAAGAGTATCCAGCCATCAGAGTATTCGGTTTATTTTATTTTCTGTCCAGGCATGCAGTTTTTCCCCGATTAGGTCTGTTGGCGGCCTGCGTTCCAAAATACCTTATCCCGTGCAACGCCGGGTACCACTGCTAGTTGAATATAAAAGAGAGATAAACACAGATATATACATATGTGTTCAAATCGTAAGGGACCAGATTCGCTAGGGTAACGAATCTTGTCCATTACGATTTGAACACATATATGTATATATCTGTGTTTATCTCTCTTTTATATTCAATTATATTACACGGCTCGAAAAAATCTCTTTCCTTGAGCTATTTTATTGTAAGAAACTATTTTGAGTTTCTAACTCAATATATACCTTTGATATATTCGGCTCCTTCAATTTTGTAGAGCTAATTTAAATCTCGAGTAAACTTGGCTGCTATTTTTAGTAGTATACGTTTATGAGACATGCTAGGTTCTGATGACATGTGCGATATTTGATATACGCACACTATTCAGTCTCCTGAGATACTTAGAAGTGAAGGGTTTACTAACTTTACACTCACTGATGAGCAAAGAATTGGTAATTCCCTTTGCTAAAATTGCGAAACAGCCATATCAAAATCTGTCTGGGTGTCTGGCAGTTGCCCCAATATCGGTTTGTATTTCTTTTCAGTATCGGTAGAGGGTCTGACGCGATGCTTTGCAAGCATAGAGTTACGGGCCTTTACGATTTGACTTCAAATCCCGCCGAGGTTAACTTTGCCTTTCATCCTTACGGGGTCGATAAATTAAAGTACCAGTAATACACTGATATAATTGCTGGCCTTGTGCCAAAAGTAGAAACAATTATTTTAAATTGAGTCTGGCAAACCCTATTGTTCATAGTTAGTATTTTTTTCACCCTAGCGAATCTGTTCCCTTACGATTTGAACATATATATGTATATATCTGTGTTTATCTCTCTTTTATATTCAATTATATATATATATATATATATATATATATATATATATATATATATATATAGAGAGAGAGAGAGAGAGAGAGAGAGAGAGAGAGAGAGAGAGGGGGGGGGGGTAGAACACTGGGAGGTAATATCTGTAGTGGTAGACCACTCAGTCCATGGGACGAGTTTGGTAGAAGTAGTAACACAACAGTTAGTTCACCATACCGAGAACAATTGTTTCACCTTAGCGGATCTTCAGCTCAGACATTCTCCCATGGAATCAAGATGTAATTCAAGCATTTGTTGTTGTTATGAGAACGGTATCCTTAGATGAAATTCGGTTTTGTGATATGCCGCCGGCAGGAAAATCCCGCCCTTCTGCTCGTGCGTCCAGCAAACATATGTTGATTTACGACCCTAATTCCGTTGCGGTTTTGTGAATCCTGATTTCGCTAATTGACACATGGATAGCACTTTACTCGAGTAAACATGACTGAGAGTCATAGATTGCTCTCCGGGGCTGAGACTTACACTTTCTTAAGCTCACCCGGACCTCACTCATAACAAGCCGGTGGTCACTGCCCAGTGTACTGAAATAGTTGTATGGTTCTGTGTTCAGAACACTATTCCGCCACTTTTTCCTAACCAGAATGAAATCAATCTGGGACTTGGACAGGTGCATATCAGAGATGTAGGTCCACATCTTCCTAGGATTCTTCCTAAACCTTAGCTTGGTTGCCATCAAGTTCGTCCCCAGCAGGGTGTCTCTGAGTAGTCTTTCATTTCGGTTGGAAGCACCAGCAAGGATCTTCACTGTTCTCCTTACTCAGATGTGCATTGAAGTCCCCCAGAACAAGCAGGATGTTATGAGCTGGTGTGACGTTGACAGCTCTACACACTTCCTCCTCGAACTCCTCTGCACTCACATCACTGTCTTTTCCGGTTGGACTATAGGCTGAGATGACTGTCAGTCCTGGGTTTCCATTGAAGGTCACCCTCAACACTCGCGGGGGAGACAGGTATGATTTACCTCACCAATAGATTCGTTTTTTCCCTGAGCACAAAGCCCACTCCTCCTACTGCAGCATTCGTTGCTGGACACGGACACACACACACACACATATATATATATATATATCCCCAGATATGTGACAGCACAGAGGACCTCCTCAGCAGAATCAATGACTGCAAAAACAACGAAGAATTAACAAACTGCATAATAGGCAGTATCGATGTAGTGCCACTGTACTCATTGACATTGATTTTGGTGTGGGAAAATGTGTGGAAATAATCAATGAGAGAGAAGTAGAGTTCTGCGACGTTGACACAGGTGAACTGGACCTCCTACTTAGACTTATGTGTGACAATGAATATTTAAATAATTATGACTTTACCAGTTTCTGTCCCAGTAGACCAATAAGAGGTAGACCCCCCCCCCCCTCCACCACCACCACCATAACTTCAATGGCTAAAAAGACTCCCATGCAGTAGGGGATAATATTAAAACTACCCTAAAAGGCCACATATTTAAATTTAATGAGAGAATTTACACCCAAAATGAGGGAGCAGCCATTGGCATCAGCATAGCTGTCGATGTTGCCAACCTATTTATTGTATGGTGGGAAAGGAGACTCACAGAACTCCTTGAAGAGAACTCCATAGCCCTCTTCATGTACTTTCGTTACGTAGACGATATTAATATAGTAATAAGAACACCCCCACAAGAGAGTACCAATAAACCCGAATTAGAAAATAACACAATGGAGAGCATCCAGCAGATAACTAACTCCATACACTAGAGAATAACTGTAACTGTTGACTACCCTTCCAAACACCCTAACAATAGACTACCAGTATTAAACATGGAACTCTGATTAAACACTGTAAACAAGAAAACCAAAATTCTCCACTCACACTACGCTAAACCCATGGCCTCCAAATACCTTATACACAAAAGCTCAGTGATGTCCAATAGTTCTAAGTTTAATATTCTGATCGCAGACTTGGTAAGAGTGATGAAGGATGTGTCCAGCATATGCGATCCAACTGAAACGGAAAAACACATACAATACTCCATCAATCGCATGCAGTTCTCTGGCTACAACAAAACAAAACAGAATCAAAGTATACAAAGGAGCCACGGAGAAATATAAGACCCTCATAGAGATGGACATGAAAGGGATTTGCCCATTGTACAGGAGCAGATCATGGAATAGCTTAGATAGGACTAAACATAAGATAGGGAAAGCCACTTTATGGTACGAAAACTAGATGTGCCAGAGTGTCATGTTCGTGGGTGCAATCCCTGGAGGGAAATTAGCTAAACAATTTAGAAAGGCTCTAAGAAAGACCCATTTAAAGATTAAAGTGGTAGAAAAGCCAGGAACTACCATGTAAAATAAATCCACAAATAAGTTGTAAAACTAGAAATGTAGTCTATAGTATAAGGTGTACAGGGGGTACTTGCAGAAACATGACAATGACATACATAGGTGAGACAGCTTGGAGCATAGGAGAGAGATTAGACCAACACTGGGGTGAACTAAAAGGAAAGAAAACGGTTTTGTACTATATGAACACGCCAGACAAAGACATGATGTTTATATAGACAACATATAAATTAAAATAATATCTAAACATAGAAATGACTCAACAGGTAGACAAATCAGAGAAGCAACTGAAATAGGACTAAGAAAACCGAAGTTGAACAAAAAAAATGAATGCAATAACAATAACAATACACCAACACACAATAGTGACCTAAGATAAATATAAATAAATATACACAGGTACAATAACAACACATAAACACACACTAGTGAACAAAGATAGAATACAAACACACACAGACTCAGACATGAACACACACCAAACAGAAAACACACACAAAAACGCATGCGCAAACAGAGTCAAGAATTAATAAATAAATAAAAATAGAATAGACGGGAGGAAACATAATAGTACCACTGATGATATCATAGGTTTGTGGTGAAAGAATTTTGATAGACTATATATATATATATATATACGGGGTAACAAATTATTGTTATAGGTAGTCCACTTAAATATAATCATTAAGTACATTCTAGCCTTCTTAGTTCTATACCACACTAATGTCTGTAAGTACCTAATCAACCCATAAACATATCTCTTCTCAGCTGCTGTCAGCACTTGAACCTAAATCCAAGAACATTTCAAAATACTACTACAACAGAACTTTACCTTCCTCCTGTTATAATTATAGTCAGCATGTTTTCCCTTTATATGTATGTATATATGTGTATGTATATATATGTGTGTATATATGTGTGTATATATATCTTTATATGTATGTATATATGTGTATGTATATATATGTGTATGTATATATATGTGTATGTATATATATGTTTGTGTGCATGTATGTATATATATATATTGCCTCCTTAACCTCTGTATTAACTTGCCCATTATATTGCTACTCTGTTAATGTTGTCTTATACATGTATGTTATTGATGATGAGAAAGCTAGACAACCCTTTCATCTAATATATATTACTATCCTCACTACAGTGATAGATTCTTCATCTGTCAGATAATAAACGATTCTTACGGCCACCAGACCTACATTGTTTAAAGACACCGGCTTATCTTTACACTAGATATAATACACCCCGTGACAGCTTTTACATGTCAATTTTATACATCTGCCTCATGTCAGCTAGTTTTACACGCTAAAATCGTAGATATACTATACTTCCCACCTAGATTGATGTTGTGATTATTTCAAATAATTTATTGCTAGCATTGTTAGTATTGTTGTTATTGTTCTGATTGAATGCCATTACTACTATATATAGTAGCCATGCCTGTATATTCTTTTCATTCTCACAAGATCCAATGAATTGACTGGTTATAACTTTGTATTGGTGATCGAATAACGTGAAAATAAGCGGGTAGCGATCTCTAGACCTACCAGTTCAGAGAAACAATTATCAGCAATGAGATATTAAAAACCTTTTTTGTATAGCAAACCGTGTCACTCTTCTTTCCTGATTTATTTATATATATATATATATATATATATATATATATATATATATATATATATATATATATATATATAATATATATATATATATATATATATATATATATATGATAATAAGGGCGCTGCGGAGTTGCAAATGGGTTACATATGAAAAAAGTTTGTCCTTCATCAGTGATCTTCCAACTATCATAGGCATTTCATCGCTTTAAAGACCATATACCTCCGGTTGGTGCGAGCAACGGCTAAAAAAAGTCGTTGGGACACGTAAATAAAGGGGACGCGAGGGTAAACAAACAAAATGGTGAAGCAACAAAAAGTGAGGAAGAAGGAGACAAGTCCCAGGTTTCTATGAATTTAAGTTCGGTGAAATCGTGAACGAGAGAATAAAGACCATCAAACCTGGTTGAAATGTGAGCAAGGAAGGAATTTCGCACAGGTCTAACGGGAGGAAGAAGGGATCTGGTCTGCGAATTCGGTAAACATAAGTTCTGTGAAATTGTAGACGAGAGAGAAAAAATTCCGACCAGCTTGGCCGAGAATGTGAGAGAAAAGAATTACTCACAGGTCAAACGGGAAGAAAGAGGAGGAGGAGAGGTAGTGACAGAGAATGAGTGAGTGAAGGGTGAGGAAGAGGCTAACAGAGAGAGAGACTGCTAGAAAGGGTAAAGATACATAGAACGAAAAAGACGGTGTAGCAGCAGAGGAAAAAATATGTGTAAATATGATAATAGGGGCGCTTCGGAGTTGCAAATGGGTTACATATGAAAAAAGTTTGTCCTTCATCAGTGATCTTCCAACTATCATAGGCATTTCATCGCTTTAAAGACCATATACCTCCGGTTGGTGCGAGCAACGGCTAAAAAAAGTCGTTGGGACACGTAAATAAAGGGGACGCGAGTGTAAACAAACAAAATGGTGAAGCAACAGAAAGTGAGGAAGAAGGAGACAAGTCCCAGATTTCTATGAATTTAAGTTCGGTGAAATCGTGAACGAGAGAATAAAGACCATCAAACCTGGTTGAAATGTGAGCAAGGAAGGAATTTCGCACAGGTCTAACGGGAGGAAGAAGGGGTCTGGTCTGCTCGCACCAACCGGAGGTATATGGTCTTTAAAGCGATGAAATGCCTATGATAGTTGGAAGATCACTGATGAAGGACAAACTTTTTTCATATGTAACCCATTTGCAACTCCGCAGCGCCCTTATTATCATATTTACACATATTTTTTCCTCTGCTGCTACACCGTCTTTTTCGTTCTATGTATCTTTACCCTTTCTAGCAGTCTCTCTCTCTGTTAGCCTCTTCCTCACCCTTCACTCACTCATTCTCTGTCACTACCTCTCCTCCTCCTCTTTCTTCCCGTTTCACCTGTGAGTAATTCTTTTCTCTCACATTCTCGGCCAAGCTGGTCGGAATTTTTTCTCTCTCGTCTACGATTTCACAGAACTTATGTTTACCGAATTCGCAGACCAGACCCCTTCTTCCTCCCGTTAGACCTGTGCGAAATTCCTTCCTTGCTCACATTTCAACCAGGTTTGATGGTCTTTATTCTCTCGTTCACGATTTCACCGAACTTAAATTCATAGAAATCTGGGACTTGTCTCCTTCTTCCTCACTTTTTGTTGCTTCACCATTTTGTTTGTTTACCCTCGCGTCCCCTTTATTTACGTGTCCCAACGACTTTTTTTAGCCGTTGCTCGCACCAACCGGAGGTATATGGTCTTTAAAGCGATGAAATGCCTATGATAGTTGGAAGATCACTGATGAAGGACAAACTTTTTTCATATATATATATATCATAATATAATAAGGGGATTGCGGGGCTGCGTCCTGAATATATTTTTTACCCCGTTAGTAAAATAAGATAGATTACTTTGAATAAATAATGAATGAATATTACATAATTTTTGTACTAAATTTCGTAACTGTTAATTAAACATAAATTTTTGCTTATTTCAATGCTTATTTTAAGATTCACTTCTTTAAAAATTTTCAAATGTCTACACTTCCGGTTAGCGTCCGTTATATAATAACACTTATTACATCGCTTATGTAAACGTTCATATATTTCCATTTGTAAACCAAGGTGTATATTTCTGTCGCTAGCTTTCTCCTTTTTCGTTTTCATTACATTTCACCGTAATGAAGTTTATATATAATATTGTCTTTGTTAAATGCATCATGGATTACTTTAGTGATTACGAAAGAGAATGTAACACAGTCTCTCTTCAATTGCTGTGCATATTGTCAATTACGATTTTATTTGACATTTCATATTTACAAGCATGTATATTTGCATATAATATCAATATGCACACTACACATGCTAGCAGAAACCCACCCCAATGGTGGTTTTTCTGCTAGTATTTTGTATTCCCATTTCAGGGTCAACTTCCTTTCAAAGTATGTTTCCATTATGCGCCCTTTTGACTGTATTACATAACAGACAAGCAAGCAAGCAATCACAGACTTTTAGTTATATACTAGACCATCCGTGACCCGTCACTTAAATTTTTAAATAATTAAAATATACACAGACATGTAGATAATGTAAAATGAAATTCGAAGGTCATTCTCACTTTAGAATATTTTTTAGATATGCCAAAACATATTTTTTTAATCCTATTCACTTAAAAATAATTTTTTTAAAAATAAAAATATTGTCTGTGTAAAGAAAGCTAAAATATAAATACTTACTGTACGAACAACTTGTATTTTCGAAATCACATTGACTTAAAAGTATTTCTAAATAATTAAAATATTCTGTTTAACAAAAGCAAATATATAAACATTTATTGTAAAAACAACACGTATTTTTCAGTCACCTATCTTCTATATACTACTAAAACTCTGATCTTGCGTGCTTGCTTGCTTGTCTGTTATGTAATACAGCCAAAAGGGCGCATAATGGGTAAATACTTTGAAAGCAAGTTGCCTCTGAAATGGGAATGCAAATTGAATAAAACAAATTTCGCGAAAATCTGACCCCGGGTTCCCGAGATTCGCGGGTTTTGGTGGTACCTTCGTAAATAACTACAACGGTACATACTGGGAAAATACCTCGAAATTAACATAACTCGCAAAACTTAGTAAATAGCCAAAACATTGCATAAGGAGAAAATACTCTGAATAAAACAAGTTTGGCGTAAATCGCACATGGACAATATTTTCAATTTTCCAAAAATAGCAAGGAATTCATCTAAATTCAATTTATCTTATTTTATAATGAATATCGAAAGAAATAATCCGTTTGTTTTTTGGTTGTCCATTCTGTAGGTAAGAGAAACAGAGAGGGGGTGAGAGAGAGAAAGAGAGAGAGAGGGGTGAGAGAGAGAGTGAGGGGATGAGAGAGAGAGAGAGGGGGGATGACAGCTAGGGAAAGAGACAGCGTCCTTACTTTTATTTATTTTAACTCTCCCCCTATCCATAACGTTATTTCTTTCTCTCTCTTTCACAGTTATACTACCACTGTGTGTATCTGTATGTGTATGTGTGCCAGTGCATGTGTTTACGTACTTAGAGACATGTGTGTGTAACAGTACTTAAGTTAGAGACATATATATATATATATATATATTTGTCTATGTGTGTGTGTGTAGGATACCTTCGTAAATAGCCAAAACGGTGCATAATGGAAAAATAGCCCTGTAAGTGATATAACCCTGAAATGGGGATAAAACAGGTTTGACGTAAATCGACATAAAAATATTTCTCGAATGATGAAAATAGTTTAATAATTATTAAAAAAAACTTTTCAGTGATTTCTCAGTGAATATGATTTCAAAACTACAAGTTGTTTGGACTTCAAATATCTATATTCGAGCTTTCTTTAAATAGACGATATTTTAATTATCAGACGATATCAAGTGAATATCACTGAAAAATACCAGTTGGTGTTAAACAGTAGGTGTTTATATTTTTGCTTTTGTTAAAAAGAATATTTCAATTATTTAGAAATATTTTAAAGTGAATTTGATTTCACAAATAGCTTTATTTACATAGACAATATCTTCATTTTTTTTTTATTATTTTCAAGTGAATACGATGGAAAAAATATTTCTTGGCATATTTAAAAAATATTCTTAAGTGAAAATGACTTAAAAAATACAAATTATTTGTACACCGAGTATATATATTTCAGCTTTCTTTAAACAGAATATTTTAATTATTAATAAATATATTTTAAGGGAATATGATTTGAAAAATACGAGTTGTTTAAACAGACAATATTTTCATTATTTAGAAATATTTCTAAATGATGATTTAAAAAAAAATATTTGTTGAGGTAATAGGAATTTTTTCTACGGTGAATACGATTTTCGATTCTTAAATAATGCCTCGACGAGGAAAAAAGAAAACATCTGGTTGGTCTATCGATAGTGGAAAGAAAGCACGGCTAAGGAGAGCCGAAGAAGGTGAGCAAGATAGTGGTCAACGCCAACAAGATCGGGACAGGCATGCGAATAGAAGGATCGATGAGACTGATAAAGCAAGGGCTGCGCGTCAGGCGGAACAGAGGAAAAGAGACAGAAGCAGGAGAGATCATGAGTCGGATGGTCGGAGAGCTGCGCGTCTGGCGGAACAGAGGGAAAGAGACAGAAGCAGGAGAGATCATGAATCGGATGGTCTGAGAGCTGAGCGTCTGGCGGAACAGAAGGAAAGAGACAGAAACAGGAGAGATCATGAATCGGATGGTCTGAGAGCTGAGCGTCTGGCGGAACAGAAGGAAAGAGACAGAAGCAGGAGAGATCATGAATCGGATGGTCTGAGAGCTGAGCGTCTGGCGGAACAGAGGGAAAGAGACAGAAGAAGGAGAGATCATGAATCGGATGGTCGGGGAACTGAACGTCTTTGCCAACAAACCATTAGGGATAGAGCAAGGACAGTTCAACGACGTGACCTCTCTGTTGATGATAGACAGATGAATAAGATCTGTGTCTGTTGTCAAGCAATGCTTTTTCTTGGTGAAACTACTAACTTTTGCTGTATGAATGGGGAATGCTGTCAGGTTGGGGAATATGCAGCCTTTACCCCAGGAACTTCACAGTTTATTTAGTACTGATCAACCTAGGGCAAACGAGTTCAGGAAGAACCTCAGACAATACAACTGCCTGTTCCAAATGACATCTTTTGGGGCCGAAGAAGTTCGTTTCTCAAGGAGTGGATGGAATCCTTCTATCGTTATTCATGGTCAAATTCACCATTACATCGGTTCCTTAACCCCTAATCCCAACGAACAACCCCAATTTCTTCAAATTTACTTCTTGGATCCTCAGGATAGTGTTGATTTGAGGATCAGGATACTCCATAACGATGGCATTCAGCGCGACATAGTTGAATTATTGGAAATAATACTCAGACAATATAACCCTTACGTTGCTTCATTTCGAATGGCAAAAGAACAAATTAAAAATATTCCCGAAGCTTCGATTATTATTGATCCTGATAGGAGACCAGCAATGGAACATGAGAGAATATTCAATGCACAAACTGCAAACGAAGTTGCCATTATTATACAAAACAGCACCGACCTTCAAGCAAAAGCACGGCACATTGTGTTGAAAGAAAAAGGCGGACAATTGCAAATAATCTCAGAGTCCCATCGGTCCTATGACAGTTTACAGTATATTCTATTTTTTCCTTTTGGTGATGACGGATGGCATCCTGAGCTGTTAATGAGCAACAACAAGAAGTTGACGCCAACAGATAGTTGATGCCTATCGAATAATGAACCATAAGAATGAATTCAACCAGCTTCTCAGAGGCAGTCGTTTATTACAGCAATATTTGGTTGACATGGCTACGAAGATTGAAGGAAATAGACTGCAATTCATCCGAATGAATCAAACATCATTGCGATCTACAACATACAAGGGCCTTACTGACGCATTGAATGATGATGACGATTTTCGCAATATTGGCAGGCGAATCATACTCTCTTCCACATTTGTCGGTGGACCGAGATATATGATGGAGCGATGCCAGGATGCCATGATGTACATACGGAAGTACGACAATCCTTCGTTCTTCATCACAATGACAAGCAATCCAAACTGGCCTGAAATCCGGCAAAACCTATTCCTGAATCAGAAACCACATGACAGGCCACATTTAATTTCCAGAGTATTTGACCTGACGTGGAAACTGTTAAGAAAGTATCTTACTGGAGTAGATGGCTTATTTGTGCATTGCTTACGTGCTGACAGTCGAATATCAAAAGCGAGATCTTCCTCATATGCACTGTTTGCTATGGCTCAATGAAGCCTCCAAGCCCAGACCGCAGGAATATGATAAATTTGTTCAAGTCGAAATACCAGATCCAAACAAAGATCCAGAAGGTCATGAATTGGTGCTGAAGCACATGATCCACGATCCGAATTGCTCTAACAATTCGCCGTGTTGGAAAGATGGAACGTGCAGTAAGCCTTTCAATGAATATACATTCTGTGGAGAGAACTCTTATCCTGTGTACAGAAGATGGTCTCCAGGAATGGGAGGATTTGAGGGGCACCAAGAAGGAAGGGGAAGCAGAAATATAACTTCGGAATGGGTGGTTCCCTACAATATGAAACTATTAAAACTGTTCAACTGCCACCTAAACGTAGAGATGTGCTCTTCTGAGAAATAGATCAAATACGTTATCAAATATACCATGAAGGGCAGTGATCAGGCAATGTTTGGAGTGAACAGGGAAGATGAGATAATACAGTATTTAACAGGAAGGTATATCGGTCCTTCAGAAGCTGTTGCCTTGGTACTTGGATTTCCAATTCATGAGAGAGAACCGGCCGTAGTTCGCCTTCAAGTTCAACTACCTGGCGAAAATCAAATCTGCTTTCGGGTCAATGCTGCTGTTAAAGTAAACAATAACAGGGCTAAGACGACTCTGACTGAGTTCATGGATCTTTGCGATCGCGATCTGTTTGCAAAAACATTGTATTATGCCGATGTCCCAAAGTTTTACACTTGGAGTAATAAGAGATGGGAAAGGAGAAAGGTGGGGAAAACAGTTGAGCAGTATCCAGGGATTTTTGAGGCGAACGTTTTGGGACGAGTATACACAGTTTCTCCACAAAGTGGTGACCTGTATTATTTAAGACTCCTGCATCAAGTCAAAAGGCCAGTATCCTTCAACTCTTTGAATGTGTGATGGAGAACTCCTGCCATTATTCAAAGACGTCTGCAAAGAGAAAGGTTTGCTTCAATCGGATGATCATTGGCAGCAGACTCTGGAAGATGCTGAGCGAACAAGGCTTCCCAAAGCCATGAGAGATCTATTCATCGTGCTCCTCACAAATACGGAAATTGACAATTCCAGTGATTTATGGGCTCGATTTAAGCATTCGCTGTCTGAGGATTACCTTCAAATAGAAAAAAGGGCTACCAGAAACTCTAACCTTTTGATTAGCGAGAGACATTATGATCAATGTCTTCTGTATTTTGAAGACAAACTTAACGACCTGGGCAAAAGTCTTAGTGACTTTAACTTGCCAAGGCCAAATAATATTGTTGCTAATCAGGATATTGGCAATTTGGAGTTATTGCATGAATTGCAATACACCAGAGAAGAGCAGCGACGATTTGTAGAAGAGACGGAGCCTCTATTGAATAGTGAACAAAAACACGTGTATGACTTCGTTTGTAACAGTTTAGAGACGAACACATCTGCATTGATTTTCATTGACGCTCCAGGTGGAACAGGAAAGACATTCCTGATTAACTTAATTCTTTCAAAAGTCGGGGGAAACGGTGACGTGGCTATTGCTGTTGCGTCATCTCGCATTGTCGCAACACTGATGCCTGGTGGAAGAACAGCGCATTCTAGGTTCAAAATACCGATAGTAGTGAATGAAAATGGTCTGTGCAACATTGATAAAAACTCAAAGATGGCAAACCTCTTCCAGCATACAAGGCTGATTGTTTGGTATGAGTGTCCTATGATTCGGAGGGAAAGCTTCGAAGCTGTTGACCTCACTCTGCGTGACATATACGACAACAATGAGGCATTCGGTGGAATTTTGACAATTTGCTGTGGCGATTTCCGTCAGCTTCTTTCGGTAGTGAAAAGGGGAAATGAAACGTACGTGGAAAACGCCTGCATTAAATAATCCTACTTATAGTGAAGCTTCAAAAGATTTCAGTTGAAGACAAACATGTGATTGGGTGGGGGAGCAGGAGACTGTTCACAGTTCCTATTGGATATTGGAGAAGATCAGATAAAAAAAAACTGAAAATGAGGAAATTATTTTGCCAAAAGAAATGGTTCTCCAAGCAACAACTATGGAAGAATGTATTGATTTCATCTATCCCTCATTCGACAATCCAGCTGAAGTGTTTTCGAAATATTGCATCTTAGTACCTCTCAATGAAATGATGAGAAGCATCAATTCTACCTGTATCAGACGCTTCCCTGGAACCATAAAATAGTACCGATCCTATAATTCTGTGAGTGATGGTGCCAATGCCACTCATTTCCCGATTGAATTCCTTGATTCGGTTGAACTATCAGGACTGCCACCACATAACCTGGAATTGAACAAAAAAGGATCGCCAATAATTCTTATGAGAAACTCGAATCCTCCAAGGCTTTGTAATGGAACGCGCATGATCGTGGAAGAACTGCACGACAATCTCATAGTAGCAAATATCAACACTGCTGCTTTCAGAAATGTGATCGTTACGATACCTAGAATAAGAATTAATCTATCCGGTGAGGATATCCCTTTGCAGCGAAGCCAATTCCCAGTTCAATCGTGCTTCGCTATGACTATTCAAACTATAGAAAACGTCTTGGTTTATCTGGAACGACCTGTATTCCAACACGGTCAACTGTATGTAGCCCTTAGCCGCGGAAAACGAAAAGAAAATGTCAGAGTGTTTTTGAAGGATACCCAGTCAACTAAGAATGTTGTCATCAAAAGCATTCTTTTGAACAAACTGTAACAGCGTAAATATGAGAAAATGTTGTTTCCACGTCAGAAAATGAAAGGAAAAGGAAAAACTAAGACAAGTAAGAATAATTTCTTTCAAATTTTTGTAAATAAAACCAGCTTTTCATTAACATTGCAACTTTTTAAGCAGAAAAATATTTCAGAACAAACAGTCAAGCATCCATAGAGATATAGAAAAAAGAATTTTGAAGTGGAAAATAATTTGATATTTTCTTTGTGAAAATACTTGTGAATAATACAGTGAAAAGACAAGTTTCGCGTAAATCGGACGACGGGTCCCGAGATATGCGGGTTTTTTCGGGTATCTTTATAAATAACCAAATCAGCGCATAATGGGAAAATACTTTGAAAGTAAGGTACCATTGAAATGTGAATACAAACGCAGATAGTGGTTGTGAGAGGGAGAGAGAGAAAGAGAGAGAGAGAGAGAGAGGGGGGAGAGCTGGTGGTGTTGTTGAATGAAATTATGACAGGTGACTTCAAAGAATTGAATACAGCATTACTGTATCTAGCTGGAATTTGGTGACTGAATATTAAGTTATATGTATCTTATAACTTGTGTTAGGACAGGATGTATGTGTGTGTGTGTCTGTAACCAGTGTATATAGGCCACAGACACCCACACACACAAACACACATATATATATATATACACGTACATATACACACACACATACACGTATATATATATTGGCTTTCCAATGTCATTTTACATTATATACATTTTGTGTATATTTTAATTATTTAAAAATTATTTTTAAGTGAACATGACCCAACGGGTCTAGTATACTACTAGGTGGTCTAGTATACTACTAAAACTCTGTGATTGCTTGCTTGCTTGATTGCTTGTCTGTAATGTAATACACCAAAAAGGGTGCATAATGGGAAAATACTTTGAAAGGAAGTTGACCCTGAAATGGAGATGCAAATGGAATACAACAAGTTTCGTGTAAATCGAAGCACGGGTTCCCGAGATATGGGGTTTTTCCGGGTACCTTCATAAACAAAGAAAGATAAAGAGAAAGATAGAGGGAAAGAGATAGTGGTTGTGAGAGAGTAGATTGAAAGAGAGACATAGCGAGAGGGAGAGGAGACAGAGAAGGAGAATGGGAGAGAGAGCTGGGGTGTTGTTGTGTATATATATGTGTGCGTGTGTGTGTGTGTCTATGACCAGTGTATATAGATCACAGACACCCATATATATATATATATATACACACACACACATATATATATATATATATATATATATATATATATATATATATATATGTATACACACACACATATATATATATATATATATTATATATATATATATATATATATATATATATATATATACATACACACACGTATATATATGGGCCTTCCAGTTTCATTTCACATTATATACATGTCTGTGTATATTTTAATTATTTAAAAATTATTTTTAAGTGAACATGATTTTCACCACCTGGTCCCTCGTGTCGTCCCCGTCCTCCTGCTTCCGGTCAGGCGTCCCCAACTTCCGACAATCCCCGTCCTACGGCAGCTATACACCCCCCTCCCCTATCTCACGGCAGCCCCATCACATTGCTCCATGTCAAAATCCACCATCCACCTAGGTTGGCGGCGGCTCCGTTGCGATCTCCGCACTGTTGGGGTGGCATTTTCGTTTTCCTCTTCCTCGGAATCCGTCACAGCAACGACTCTACGGATGTCCAAGACGTGCCGTGGCATTCCATCCACAGACACGTTATTTTGGAAATTTACGGCGGTTACTGTTCCCTTTCCCTATTGAGATGTGCAACGTGCGTTTGGCGACTTGACCCATACGTCTTCGCCCACTCGTACGAATGCGCTCGCTCTCTCTCTCTCCACCGGCTGCTGTGGTACCGTGCACGGGTGTCGCCATTCGTATCTTTATATTGCCCTGTGTGGCACCGACTCCTCGGCCTGTCCCACCCGAGGAGACATGATGTACCAGAACACTGCCACCATTGGCGAAATGTGCCCCCTTTCCATCATGGTCATGATCGTGCGATGGTGTCCCTCCACGATCCCATTTCCGCTCGGCCTGTATGCCGCTCTTAAGAAGCGGTTCACTTTCCACTTGTTAAGCATTTCCCTCAGCGCCTCCGAGCGAAACGCCGTGCTGTTGTCCATCAACAGTTCATCTACAAGGCCTCTCTCCAAGAATATCTCTCTCAGCGTACGCGCGATTTCCTCCGCAGTCCCTCCATATCGCCATCCGTCCTGGCCTACAATCGACCATTGAGAGATGCGTTCCTTGTCGATAGTGTGTCACGTCCACCGCCAATCGCTTCCAGTTGGGCTCCACCGAGATGCTGCTTGTCTCGTGCACACCCGGGCAGGGTCGATAAACTCCGAAATAGTTTGTAGCCGGAGGCATTCGGACTTACCTTGCGTCTCTCTATCACTGGTTTCATCGTCCACGACCCGTCTCCTCATAGTGCCAACAGCCAAGTGACCGCAGCCCACCGCTTGGTCGCTCGTGTCGCCCCCGTCCTCCTGCTTCCGGTCAGGCGTCCCCCAACTTCCGCCAATCCCCCTACCACGGCAGCTACACACCCCCTCTATGTCACGGCAGCGCCAGTGTCTATGGCCAGTGTATATAGATCACAGACAACCACATATATATATATATATATACACACATACATATATATATATATATAGTTTTGCGAGGTTTTTTATATGAAATCGTGTGTCGAAACAGATATTGTTATATTTGGGGAGGGTCATATTTGCGTAATATTGCCAGAATTAATAACAGAACACACTCACTGTTTGGTTGGTTTTCGCTTCTCGCTGTCTTTTATATATATATATCTGCGATCTAACTTACTCGGTCCTCAATGTTGCCATTGACTGACCGGCGGTCAAAAATAATACAGATACAATATAGACAAACACATATATATATAGTTTACATAAATCTTTCGTTGCACATCTGCAACATCGTCAGTGGTGTTATATTCATTGCTCCTCCTGTTGTGTTGTATGTCTACGCCATTTTTTTTTGTTCAGTCTGTCTATATATTTATTTATTTATTTGCTTGTTTGTTTATCTTATTTTATTTTGTCTTCTTTGCGCATGCGTTTGCGTGTGTGTATAGTGTTATGTGTGATGTGTGACTAGTGTGTATAGTGTTGTGTCTGCTGGGTGACTAGTGTGTGTTTATGTGCTTGTGTATGTATTTATTTATCTTATTTTATTTTAATTTAATTTACTTATTTATTTATACTTCTCTTAGGTCAGTGTTGTTTGTTTGGGTGTTGTTGTTGTTCCACTCATTCTTTCTGTTTAGCTTTGGTCTTCTAATTTCTATTTCACTGGCCTCTCTGATTTGCCTATCTGCTGGGTCATTCCTATGTTTAGATATTATTCTAATTTCTATGTTGTCTATGTTACCGTCATGATGTTGTCTAGCATGTTCGTATAGTACTGACCCGTTTTTTCGTCCTTTTAGTTCCCCCCAGTGTTGGTCTATCCTTTCACCTATGCTACGAGCTGTCTCACCTATGTATGTTGTTGTCGTGTTTCTGCAAGTACCCTCTGTACATCTTATGCTATAGACTACGTTTCTAGTTTTACAGTTTATCCGGGGGTTCACCTTACATATGATACATTTCCTATTGGTACAGTGGGTTTTCTTAAAAGGGTAGGTTTTGCTGATCAGGGATTTTATGGTGGTTCCTGGCTTTTCTACCACCTTTATTTTTAAGTGGGTCTTTCTCAGGGCCTTTCTACACTGGTTAGCTAATTTCCCTCCAGGGGTGGCGTCCACAAACATGACACTCTGATATCTCTGGTTGTCGTACCATGATGTGGCCTTCCCTATCTTATGTCTAGCCCTATCTAAGCTATTCCATGATTTGCTCCTGTATAGTGGGCAAATTCCTTTCATGTCCAGTTCTATGAGGGTCTTATACTTTTCCATGGCTCCTTCGTATACTCTGACTCTGTCTCTTTGGTTGTAGCCAGAGAACTGCATGCGGTTGATGAAGTGTTGGATGTGTCCTTCCATTTCTGTTGGGTCGCACATGCTGGACACATTCTTCATCACTCGTACCAAATCTGCGATCAGAATATTAAACTTAGCACTACTGGACATTGCTGAGTTTTTGAGTATCAGGTATTTGGAGGCCATGGGTTTAGCATAGTGTGAGTGGAGAATTTGGGCTCTCTCGTCTATAGTGTTAATCCAGAGTTCTGTGTCTAATACAGGTAGTCTATTGTTAGGGTGTTTGGAAGGGAAGTCGATAGTTACAGTTATACTCTGGTGTATGGAATTAGCTATCTGCTGGATGCTTTCCATCGTGCTACGTTCTAAATCAAACTTGTTAGTGCTCTCTAGTGGGGGTGTTCTTATAACTATATTGATATCGTCTACATAACGAGAGTACATGATGAGGTCTATGGAGCTTTCATTAAGGAGATCTTTAAGTCTCCTTTCCCACCATACCATGAAAAGGTTGGCAACATCGCCAGCTATGCTGACGCCGATGGCTGCTCCCTCATTTTGGGTGTAGATTTTCTCAGAAATGGAAGGACACATCCAACACTTCATCAACCGCATGCAGTTCTCTGGCTACAACCAAAGAGACAGAGTCAGAGTATACGAAGGAGCCATGGAAAAGTATAAGACCCTCATAGAACTGGACATGAAAGGAATTTGCCCACTATACAGGAGCAAATCATGGAATAGCTTAGATAGGGCTAGACATAAGATAGGGAAGGCCACATCATGGTACGACAACCAGAGATATCAGAGTGTCATGTTTGTGGACGCCACCCCTGGAGGGAAATTAGCTAACCAGTGTAGAAAGGCCCTGAGAAAGACCCACTTAAAAATAAAGGTGGTAGAAAAGCCAGGAACCACCATAAAATCCCTGATCAGCAAAACCTACCCTTTTAAGAAAACCCACTGTATCAATAGGAAATGTATCATATGTAAGGTGAACCCCCGGATAAACTGTAAAACTAGAAACGTAGTCTATAGCATAAGATGTACAGAGGGTACTTGCAGAAACACGACAACAACATACATAGGTGAGACAGCTCGTAGCATAGGTGAAAGGATAGACCAACACTGGGGGGAACTAAAAGGACGAAAAAACGGGTCAGTACTATACGAACATGCTAGACAACATCATGACGGTAACATAGACAACATAGAAATTAGAATAATATCTAAACATAGGAATGACCCAGCAGATAGGCAAATCAGAGAGGCCAGTGAAATAGAAATTAGAAGACCAAAGCTAAACAGAAAGAATGAGTGGAACAACAACAACACCCAAACAAACAACACTGACCTAAGAGAAGTATAAATAAGTAAATAAAATAAAATAAAATAAGATAAATAAATACATACACAAGCACATAAACACACACTAGTCACCCAGCAGACACAACACTATACACACTAGTCACACATCACACATAACACTATACACACACGCAAACGCATGCGCAAAGAAGACAAAATAAAATAAGATAAACAAACAAGCAAATAAATAAATAAATATATAGACAGACTGAACAAAAAAAAATGGCGTAGACATACAACACAACAGGAGGAGCAATGAATATAACACCACTGACGATGTTGCAGATGTGCAACGAAAGATTTATGTAAACTATATATATATGTGTTTGTCTATATTGTATCTGTATTATTTTTGACCGCCGGTCAGTCAATGGCAACATTGAGGACCGAGTAAGTTAGATCGCAGATATATATATATAAAAGACAGCGAGAAGCGAAAACCAACCAAACAGTGAGTGTGTTCTGTTATTAATTCTGGCAATATTACGCAAATATGACCCTCCCCAAATATAACAATATATATATATATATATATATATATATATATATATATATGTAGGAGGTGAGTTTTATCGTAGTACAATAAAGCAATGCAGATATCGGATAGGTAGCACTAAACAGTTTGTAGGACTGGAGTATAAATAATATATAATATCAAAAGATGGTTAAAAGAGTTCCATGTATTTTATTATGCGCATTTCAAAAACAAATATCATCATGCAATAACATTTGCGTTTTCGTCAGATAAAATAGGGAGACATGATATGAAGGTTAAAACACACTTGTGAATAGTACAGTTTTAAATCAACATATATTGATTTAAAACAACATATGTTGATTTAAAACTGCACTATTCACAAGTGTGTTTTAACCTTCATATCATGTCTCCCTATTTTATCTGACGAAAACGCAAATGTTATTGCATGATGATATTTGTTTTTGAAATGCGCATAATAAAATACATTGAACTCTTTTAACCATCTTTTGATCTTATATATATATATATAGTTTAGCGAGGTTTTTTATATGAAATCGTGTGTCGAAACAGATATTGTTATATTTGGGGAGGGTCATATTTGCGTAATATTGCCAGAATTAATAACAGAACACACTGACTGTTTGGTTGGTTTTCGCTTCTCGCTGTCTTTTATATCTGCGATCTAACTTAATCGGTCCTCAATGTTGCCATTGACTGACCGGCGGTCAAGAATAATACAGATACAATATAGACACAAACACATATATATAGTTTACATAATTTACATAAATCTTTCGTTGCACATCTGCAACATCGTCAGTGGTGTTATATTCATTGTTCCTCCTGTTGTGTTGTATGTCTACGCCATTTTTTATTCAGTCTGTCTATATATTTATTTATTTGTTTGCTTGTTTGTTTATCTTATTTTATTTTGTCTTCTTTGCGCATGCGTTTGCGTGTGTGTATAGTGTTATGTGTGATGTGTGACTAGTGTGTATAGTGTTGTGTCTGCTGGGTGACTAGTGTGTGTTTATGTGCTTGTTGTTATTGTGCTTGTGTATGTATTTATTTATCTTATTTTATTTTATTTTATTTACTTATTTATACTTCTCTTAGGTCAGTGTTGTTTGTTTGGGTGTTGTTGTTGTTCCACTCATTCTTTCTGTTTAGCTTTGGTCTTCTAATTTCTATTGCACTGGCCTCTCTGATTTGCCTATCTGCTGGGTCATTCCTATGTTTAGATATTATTCTAATTTCTATGTTGTCTATGTTACCGTCATGTTGTTGTCTAGCATATTCGTATAGTACTGAACCGTTTTTTCGTCCTTTTAGTTCCCCCCAGTGTTGGTCTATCCTTTCACCTATGCTACGAGCTGTCTCACCTATGTATGTTGTTGTCATGTTTCTGCAAGTACCATCTGTACATCTTATGCTATAGACTACGTTTCTAGTTTTACAGTTTATCCGGGGTTCACCTTACATATGATACATTTCCTATTGGTACAGTGGGTTTTCTTAAAAGGGTAGGTTTTGCTGATCAGGGATTTTATGGTGGTTCCTGGCTTTTCTACCACCTTTATTTTTAAGTGGGTCTTTCTCAGGGCCTTTCTACACTGGCTAGCTAATTTCCCTCCAGGGGTGGCGTCCACAAACATGACACTCTGATATCTCTGGTTGTCGTACCAAGATGTGGCCTTCCCTATCTTATGTCTAGCCCTATCTAAGCTATTCCATGATTTGCTCCTGTATAGTGGGCAAATTCCTTTCATGTCCAGTTCTATGAGGGTCTTATACTTTTCCATGGCTCCTTCGTATACTCTGACTCTGTCTCTTTGGTTGTAGCCAGAGAACTGCATGCGGTTGATGAAGTGTTGGATGTGTCCTTCCATTTCTGTTGGGTCGCACATGCTGGACACATTCTTCATCACTCGTACCAAATCTGCGATCAGAATATTAAACTTAGCACTACTGGACATTGCTGAGTTTTTGAGTATCAGGTATTTGGAGGCCATGGGTTTAGCATAGTGTGAGTGGAGAATTTGGGCTCTCTCGTCTATAGTGTTAATCCAGAGTTCTGTGTCTAATACAGGTAGTCTATTGTTAGGGTGTTTGGAAGGGAAGTCGATAGTTACAGTTATACTCTGGTGTATGGAATTAGCTATCTGCTGGATGCTTTCCATCGTGCTACGTTCTAAATCAAACTTGTTAGTGCTCTCTAGTGGGGGTGTTCTTATAACTATATTGATATCGTCTACATACCGAGAGTACATGATGAGGTCTATGGAGCTTTCATTAAGGAGATCTTTAAGTCTCCTTTCCCACCATACCATGAAAAGGTTGGCAACATCACCAGCTATGCTGACGCCGATGGCTGCTCCCTCATTTTGGGTGTAGATTTTCTCATTGAACTTAAATATGTGGCCCTTTAGGGTAGTTTTGATACTAGCCCCTATTGCATGTGCGACCATTTTTCTTACCTGATCAGTGTTTTGGGGGGTCCGTATAGCTTTGGTCCACCCAATCCACCTTCCTATGGGAGTCTTTTTAGCCATTGAGGTTATGGTGGGGGGTCTACCTCTTATAGGTCTACTAGGGCAGAAACATCTAAGGTCATGGCTGTCTAGGTAGTCAGTGTCGTAGGTAAGTCTAAGTAGGAGGCCCAGTTCGTCTGTGTCGACGTCGCAGAACTCTACCTCACTCTCAATGATCATCTCCACACATCTTTTCACAGCAAAATCAATGTTAATGGATGGGTACAGTGACACCACATCCATGCTGCCTATTATGCAGTTGGATAGGCTCCTGTTTTTGTTGCACTCACTGATTCTGCTGAGGAGGTCCTCTGTACTTTCACATACATATGGGGACATCTTGATTATGGGGCGTATAACCATTGAGAGGAAGTAGGAGATCCTGTAGTTGCTAGCTATATTAGCTCCGCATACGGGTCTTGTTGGTGGTCCTGTTGTCGGGTCGTCGACTGTCTTGTGGTCTTTGCGGAGCCCATACAAGGGTGGTATGCCATTGTTAGACGCCTGGAAGTTGTTGGCAGTGCGTCTGCTTGGCTTTAGGATGTCAGTCCACATCATCATGTGAGCGTTGGGGATTTTTTCTCTCCCATCGTGTGTTAGTTGTGCAACTTCGCTTGTGTTGGTGATGTGGGGTTGCATTGCCTCGATGTAGTTCGGCATGCTATCTATTGACATCCTACCAGACTTATCTGTGGGTAGACACACTACCTCACCATCCCTTGTGCGCTGCTTGAGGCTAACGAAGCCTTCTACAGGTTTTCTCCCAAGTTGTTGGGCCTCTGGTCTGCTCTGTCTCATAGTGTACCTGTCTACTACTTGTCTAATCTTATTTCTAGCTATGGTGAACTGTGCCTCCGTCTCGTTATCTATTTGCTGTGGTATGCAAACTCTTTTATTAAAGGGTAACCTCGTAGGATAGATATTACCCATCTTATATGTTTTGTCAGCTGGGTTGAAAAATAGTTTCTCTAAGGGGTTGTCGTTATTTCTATCGTCATAGTTGTGTGTGTTGCTATTATTGTTATCATGGTGGTTGTTGTTGTTTCTATCATTAGCATTATTATTATTGTTATGATTGCTAGATGTATTGTTGTTTACTTCACCGTTATTGTTGTTGTTGTTACTGTTATTTCTACCATTGTGGTTGTTACTATTATTATGTTTCTTGTTTTAGGGAAATTAGCTAACCAGTGTAGAAAGGCCCTGAGAAAGACCCACTTAAAAATAAAGGTGGTAGAAAAGCCAGGAACCACCATAAAATCCCTGATCAGCAAAACCTACCCTTTTAAGAAAACCCACTGTACCAATAGGAAATGTATCATATGTAAGGTGAACCCCCGGATAAACTGTAAAACTAGAAACGTAGTCTATAGCATAAAATGTACAGAGGGTACTTGCAGAAACATGACAACAACATACATAGGTGAGACAGCTCGTAGCATAGGTGAAAGGATAGACCAACACTGGGGGGAACTAAAAGGACGAAAAAACGGTTCAGTACTATACGAACATGCTAGACAACAACATGACGGTAACATAGACAACATAGAAATTAGAATAATATCTAAACATAGGAATGACCCAGCAGATAGGCAAATCAGAGAGGCCAGTGCAATAGAAATTAGAAGACCAAAGCTAAACAGAAAGAATGAGTGGAACAACAACAACACCCAAACAAACAACACTGACCTAAGAGAAGTATAAATAAGTAAATAAAATAAAATAAAATAAGATAAATAAATACATACACAAGCACAATAACAACAAGCACATAAACACACACTAGTCACCCAGCAGACACAACACTATACACACTAGTCACACATCACACATAACACTATACACACACGCAAACGCATGCGCAAAGAAGACAAAATAAAATAAGATAAACAAACAAGCAAACAAATAAATAAATATATAGACAGACTGAATAAAAAATGGCGTAGACATACAACACAACAGGAGGAACAATGAATATAACACCACTGACGATGTTGCAGATGTGCAACGAAAGATTTATGTAAATTATGTAAACTATATATATGTGTTTGTGTCTATATTGTATCTGTATTATTCTTGACCGCCGGTCAGTCAATGGCAACATTGAGGACCGATTAAGTTAGATCGCAGATATAAAAGACAGCGAGAAGCGAAAACCAACCAAACAGTCAGTGTGTTCTGTTATTAATTCTGGCAATATTACGCAAATATGACCCTCCCCAAATATAACAATATATATATATATATATATATATATATATATATATATATATATATAAGATCAAAAGATGGTTAAAAAATGGATGTGAGAAAAATCACAGATCCTCCATCTCAACTCTACTTTTGAAAAGCAGAAGAACTGCGAAACCGGTAAAGGAACCAAATAAATATATATATTTTTTTTTAAAATAAGACTCCAGTTGCATTTTCGATTTCATCTTTTTTCCTTTATACTTTCACTCGTGTAGGACACCTCGGTTATTTTTCATTTTGTAAAAAAAACCTCACTTTCTAATATATATACACACAGGCCTTCCAGTTTCATTTCACATTATATATATATATATGTCTGTGTATATTTTAATTATCTAAAAATTATTTCTAAGTGAACAGGACTTTTTAAAAATATTTTGAAGTGAACGTGACTCAATAAGTCACGGGTGGTCTAGTATTCACTTCAAAATGTGTTTTTTTTAATAATTAAAATATCGTCTGTTTAAAGAAAGCTGAAATATAGATACTTAAAGTACAAACAACTTGTAATTTTGTCATAGTCACTGACAAATCACTGAAAAAAGATTTTTTAATGTATTTTTGAAATATTTTTGAATAATGAAAATATTGTCTATGTCCGATTTACGCCAAACTTGTTTTATTCCGTTTGTATTCCCAATTCAGGGTTATTTTACTTTCGGAGTATTTTTTCATTATGCACCGTTTTGGCTATTTATGAAGGTACCCGGAAAAATCCCATATCCCGGGAACACGTACTTCGATTTACGCGAAACTTGTATTTGTATTCCTATTTCAGAGTCAACTTCCTTTCAAAATATTTTCCCATTATGCGCCCTTTTGGCAAGCAATCACAAAGTTTTAATATTAGATAGATATATTTCTTTATTTGCCACAGGGGTACAAAAGATGGGGACAAATACAAATACAAATACAAATACAAAGTGGGGGGAGAGAGAGAGAGAGATAATCTGTGTGTGTGTGTATGACTTGTGGCGGAACAAGGACAAAGGGATGAACTGAATAATGTGAGGGGGCGGTCAGTAAAATACTAAGGTACCGTGTATGGAGGGAGGGTCTGCTTTAGTGTGTCTGTGCGTGTCTGTGTCACTCTATGTGGGTTAGGTGAGTGCATGTGTGTGTGGGGGAGGGGTATTTTATGCGTCTGTATTGTGTGTTTCTCTCCCCCACCCCCCTCTCTCTCTCTCTCTCTTTATATATATATATACATATATGTACATATATACAGCATCTCTCCACACATCTGACGGAACTACCTCGGGACCTTACCCACGAACATATACTCACACATTTTTTTCGCACCACACCACCCACATCCACACCACATATAAACACAAACACACACACGTGCGTACCCCCACATATACACAAACTCCGGAATCCACACGCCACCTCCCCCACCCTCTGACCCTTCTCCTTCCCCACGCACGCACACACCGACTTACACCCCACCCCACGCACACTCCTTTTCCTGCACATGGAACCTCCTTCTTCCTCAAACTCTCACATACACACGCACGCACACTCACGTACACCTACACACATACACAAACACCACCTTCAGCCTTCCTCACGTCGAACCCCGCCTCCCTCTCCCAACTCCACCCGCCACCACCCTTACACGCCTCACACCCTTCCACCACTTGTCCATCTTACTGTTTATTCTTATGTTTATTGTTACGTTTATTTTATTTTTATTTGTTCTCCTTCCCCCTTTTTTCCAATTGTATTTCCACACACCCTCTGAACTCTCTACCTAACCTATTTACTCCTGAAGAAGAGCTTATGCTCGAAACGTCCCCCCCCACGCACACACACTCTCAAAAGCGTGAACCTAATAAACCTTTATTTGTCTGCCTCTCTATTTTGTTCCCGTATAAATTTGCACTATATATATATATATATGCAGAGGTTATATTAATTTGTTGGGATACAACAAGCTTAAAAATATTTTTATAACTGATATAAAGCACTCAACAGTATTTATACAATATATTAACAAATGGAAACTATATTTATAAAACCATATTTATTTATTATACATATTTCAAGGGTCACCAAGGCAAATTATGGTGCACTTTCATCAGATAAAATACAATACAGATTAGTTTTATAAATAAATATTGACATACCCTGAAAAAGGCAACCTTAACGGTTGGAGCTTCCTGGATTATATACATATGTATGTATATATATATATATATATATATATATATATATATATATATATATATATATATATATATATATATATATATATATATATATATAGAATATATATATATATATATACAATGATTTTAAATAAATGGAAACTATATTTATAAAACGATATTTATTTTATTATATATATTTCAAAGGCAACCAAGATAACATTGGTGCGCTTTCATCAGATGAAATACAAAGTTTGTTTTATAAATAGATAAATGATGAAAGCGTACCAATGTTGTCTTGATTGCCCTTGAAATATATATAATAAAATAAATATGATTTTATAAAAATAGTTTCCATTTATTTAATATCATTGAATATTTACTCCCGTAAATTGTTGAGTGCTCTAAATCAGTTATAAACATTTATGTTTGTCGGACTTCCAACAAATTAAATACAACTTCTACTTATATATATATATATGTCTCTGTGTACATCTGTCGTATCCATCCAATATAACGGACAACAAGATTGATAAAAACCGGAGAGAAAACTGTTGCGATCTTCCTTAAAATAGCACCAACTACTGGACTTATATACTGTATTGTAAGGGGATAGTGTTTATAATGATGATGGTAGTGGTGATGTAGGTGTGGTGGTAGTGGTGGTGGATTGTGTGGTGGTGGTGGTCAGTGGGTGCGGTGGTAGTGGTGGTGGATAGTGTGGTGGTGGTGGTGTGGGTGTGGTGGCAATGGTGGTGGTGGTGAGTGGGTGTGGTGGTAGCGGTGGTGGATTGTGTGGTAGTGGTGAGTGGGTGTGGTGGTAGTGGTGGTGGATTGTGTGGTGGTGGTGAGTGGGTGTGGCGGTAGTGGTGGTGGATTGTGTGGTGGTGGTGAGCGGGTGTGGTGGTAGTGGTGGTGGATTGTGTGGTAGAGGTGAGTGGGTGTGGTGGTAGTGGTGGTGGATTGTGTGGTAGAGGTGAGTGGGTGTGGTGGTAGTGGTGGTGGATTGTGTGGTAGTGGTGAGCGGGTGTGGTGGTAGTGGTGGTGGATTGTGTGGTAGAGGTGAGTGGGTGTGGTGGTAGTGGTGGTGGATTGTGTGGTGGTGGTGAGCGGGTGTGGTGGTAGTGGTGGTGGATTGTGTGGTAGAGGTGAGTGGGTGTGGTGGTAGTGGTGGTGGATTGTGTGGTGGTGGTGAGTGGGTGTGGTGGTAGTGGTGGTGGATTGTGTGGTAGAGGTGAGTGGGTGTGGTGGTAGTGGTGGTGGATTGTGTGGTGGTGGTGAGTGGGTGTGGTGGTAGTGGTGGTGGATTGTGTGGTAGAGGTGAGTGGGTGTGGCGGTAGTGGTGGTGGATTGTGTGGTGGTGGTGAGCGGGTGTGGTGGTAGTGGTGGTGGATTGTGTGGTAGAGGTGAGTGGGTGTGGTGGTAGTGGTGGTGGATTGTGTGGTGGTGGTGAGTGGGTGTGGTGGTAGTGGTGGTGGATTGTGTGGTAGAGGTGAGTGGGTGTGGTGGTAGCGGTGGTGGATTGTGTGGTAGAGGTGAGTGGGTGTGGTGGTAGTGGTGGTGGATTGTGTGGTAGAGGTGAGTGGGTGTGGTGGTAGCGGTGGTGGATTGTGTGGTAGAGGTGAGTGGGTGTGGTGGTAGTGGTGGTGGATTGTGTGGTAGAGGTGAGTGGGTGTGGTGGTAGTGGTGGTGGATTGTGTGGTAGAGGTGAGTGGGTGTGGTGGTAGCGGTGGTGGATTGTGTGGTGGTGGTGAGTGGGTGTGGTGGTAGTGGTGGTGGATGGTGTGGTAGAGGTGAGTGGGTGTGGTGGTAGCGGTGGTGGATTGTGTGGTGGTGGTGAGTGGGTGTGGTGGTAGTGGTGGTGGATTGTGTGGTGGTGGTGAGTGGGTGTGGTGGTAGTGGTGGTGGATGGTGTGGTAGTGGTGAGTGGGTGTGTTGGTAGTGGTGGTGGATTGTGTGGTGGTGGTGAGTGGGTGTGGTGGTAGTGGTGGTGGATGGTGTGGTAGTGGTGAGTGGGTGTGGTGGTAGCGGTGGTGGATTGTGTGGTGGTGGTGAGTGGGTGTGGTGGTAGTGGTGGTGGATTGTGTGGTAGTGGTGAGTGGGTGTGGTGGTAGTGGTGGTGGATGGTGTGGTAGTGGTGAGTGGGTGTGGTGGTAGCGGTGGTGGATTGTGTGGTGGTGGTGAGTTGGTGTGATGGTAGTGGTGGTGGATTGTGTGGTGGTGGTGAGTGGGTGTGGTGGTAGTGGTGGTGGATTGTGTGGTGGTGGTGAGTGGGTGTGGTGGTAGTGGTGGTGGATGGTGTGGTAGTGGTGAGTGGGTGTGGTGGTAGTGGTGGTGGATTGTGTGGTAGTGGTGAGTGGGTGTGGTGGTAGTGGTGGTGGATGGTGTGGTAGTGGTGAGTGGGTGTGGTGGTAGCGGTGGTGGATTGTGTGGTGGTGGTGAGTTGGTGTGATGGTAGTGGTGGTGGATGGTGTGGTAGTGGTGAGTGGGTGTGGTGGTAGTGGTGGTGGATTGTGTGGTGGTGGTGAGTGGGTGTGGTGGTAGCGGTGGTGGATTGTGTGGTGGTGGTGAGTGGGTGTGGTGGTAGTGGTGGTGGATTGTGTGGTGGTGGTGAGTGGGTGTGGTGGTAGTGGTGGTGGATGGTGTGGTAGTGGTGAGTGGGTGTGGTGGTAGTGGTGGTGGATTGTGTGGTGGTGGTGGTGAGTGGGTCTGGTGGTAGCGGTGGTGGATTGTGTGGTAGAGGTGAGTGGGTGTGGTGGTAGCGGTGGTGGATTGTGTGGTAGAGGTGAGTGGGTGTGGTGGTAGCGGTGGTGGATTGTGTGGTAGAGGTGAGTGGGTGTGGTGGTAGCGGTGGTGGATTGTGTGGTGGTGGTGAGTGGGTGTGGTGGTAGTGGTGGTGGATGGTGTGGTAGTGGTGAGTGGGTGTGGTGGTAGTGGTGGTGGATTGTGTGGTGGTGGTGGTGAGTGGGTCTGGTGGTAGTGGTGGTGGATTGTGTGGTGGTGGTGAGTGGGTGTGGTGGTAGTGGATTGTGTGGTGGTGGTGAGTGGGAGTGGTGGTAGTGGATTGTGTGGTAGAGGTGAGTGGGTGTGGTGGTAGCGGTGGTGGATTGTGTGGTAGAGGTGAGTGGGTGTGGTGGTAGTGGTGGTGGATTGTGTGGTAGAGGTGAGTGGGTGTGGTGGTAGCGGTGGTGGATTGTGTGGTAGAGGTGAGTGGGTGTGGTGGTAGCGGTGGTGGATTGTGTGGTAGAGGTGAGTGGGTGTGGTGGTAGCGGTGGTGGATTGTGTGGTGGTGGTGAGTGGGTGTGGTGGTAGTGGTGGTGGATTGTGTGGTGGTGGTGAGTGGGTGTGGTGGTAGTGGATTGTGTGGTGGTGGTGAGTGGGAGTGGTGGTGGTGGTGGTGGATTGTGTGGTGGTGGTGAGTGGGTGTGGTGGTAATGGTGGTGGATTGTGTGGTGGTGGTGAGTGGGTGTGGTGGTAGTGGATTGTGTGGTGGTGGTGAGTGGGAGTGGTGGTGGTGGTGGTGGATTGTGTGGTGGTGGTGGTGAGCGGGTGTGGTGGTAGTGGTGGTGAATTGTGTGGTGGTGGTGAGTGGGTGTGGTGGTAGTGGATTGTGTGGTGGTGGTGAGTGGGTGTGGTGGTAATGGTGGTGGATTGTGTGGTAGAGGTGAGTGGGTGTGGTGGTAGCGGTGGTGGATTGTGTGGTGGTGGTGAGTGGGAGTGGTGGTGGTGGTGGTGGATTGTGTGGTGGTGGTGGTGAGTGGGTCTGGTGGTAGTGGTGGTGGATTGTGTAGTGGTGGTGAGCGGGTGTGGTGGTAGTGGTGGTGGATTGTGTGGTAGAGGTGAGTGGGTGTGGTGGTAGTGGTGGTGGATTGTGTGGTAGAGGTGAGTGGGTGTGGTGGTAGCGGTGGTGGATTGTGTGGTGGTGGTGAGTGGGAGTGGTGGTGGTGGTGGTGGATTGTGTGGTGGTGGTGGTGAGTGGGTCTGGTGGTAGTGGTGGTGGATTGTGTAGTGGTGGTGAGCGGGTGTGGTGGTAGTGGTGGTGGATTGTGTGGTAGAGGTGAGTGGGTGTGGTGGTAGTGGTGGTGGATTGTGTGGTAGAGGTGAGTGGGTGTGGTGGTAGCGGTGGTGGATTGTGTGGTGGTGGTGAGTGGGAGTGGTGGTGGAGGTGGTGGATTGTGTGGTGGTGGTGGTGAGTGGGTCTGGTGGTAGTGGTGGTGGATTGTGTAGTGGTGGTGAGCGGGTGTGGTGGTAGTGGTGGTGGATTGTGTGGTGGTGGTGAGTGGGTGTGGTGGTAGTGGATTGTGTGGTGGTTGTGAGTGGGTGTGGTGGTAATGGTGGTGGATTGTGTGGTAGAGGTGAGTGGGTGTGGTGGCAGTGGTGGTGGTGGTGAGTGGGTGTGGTGGTAGTGGTGGTGGATGTGTGGTAGATGTGAGTGGGTGTGGTGGTAGTGGTGGTGGATTGTGTGGTAGTGGTGAGTGGGTGTGGTGGTGGTGAGTGGGTGTGGTGGTAGTGGTGGTAGATTGTGTGGTAGAGGTGAGTGAGTGTGGTGGTAGTGGTGGTGGATTGTGCGGTGGTGGTGATGTGGATGTGGTGGTAGTGGTGGTGGATGGTGTGGTAGTGGTGAGTGGGTGTGGTGGTAGTGGTGGTGGATTGTGTAGTAGAGGTGAGTGGGTGTGGTGGTATTGGTGGTGGATTGTGTGGTGGTGGTGAGTGGGTGTAGTGGTAGTGGTGGTGGATTGTGTGGTGGTGGTGAGTGAGTGTGGTGGAAGTGGTGGTGGATTGTGTGATGGTGGTGAGTGGGTGTGGTGGAAGTGGTGGTGGGTTGTGTGGTGGTGGTGAGTGGGTGTGGTGGAAGTGGTGGTGGATTGTGTGGTGGGGTGAAGGGTGTGGTGGTGCTGGTGGTGGAATGTGTGGTGGTGGTGAGTGGGTCTGGTGGTAGTGGTCGTGGATTGTGTGGTGGAGGTGAGTGGGTGTGGTGGTAGTGGTGGTGGTGAGTGGGTGTGGTGGTAGTGGTGGTGGATTGTGTGGTGGTGGTGGTGAGTGGGTGTGGTGGTAGTGGTGGTGGATTGTGTGGTAGAGGTGAATGGGTGTGGTGGTAGTGGTGGTGAATCGTGTGGTCGTGGTGATGTGGGTGTCGTTGTAGTGGTGGTGGATTGTGTGGTGGTGGTGGTGAGTGGGTGCGGTGGTAGTGGTGGTGGATTGTGTGGTAGTGGTGATGTGGGTGTGGTGGTAGTGGTGGTGGATTGTGTGGTGGTGGTGAGTGGGTGTGGGGGTAGTGGTGCTGGATTGTGTGGTAGAGGTGAGTGGGTGTGGTGGTAGTGGTGGTGGATTGTGTGGTGGTGGTGAGTGGGTGTGGTGGTAGTGGTGGTGGATTGTGTGGTGGTGGTGAGTGGATGCGGTGGTAGTGGTGGTGCATTGTGTCGCGGTGGTTTTGTGGGTGTGGTGGTAGTGGTGGTGGATTGTGTGGTAGAGGGAGGGGGTGTGGTGGTAGTGGTGGTGGATTGTGTGGTGGTGGTGAGTGGGTTGGGTGGTAGTGATGGTGGATTGTGTGGTGGTGGTGAGTGGGTGTGGTGGTAGTGTTGGTGGATTGTGTGGTAGAGGTGAGTGGTGTGGTGGTAGTAGTGGATTGTGTGGTGGTGGTGAGTGGGTGTGATGGTAGTGCTGGTGGATTGTGGGGTGGTGGTGAGTGGGTGTGGTGGTGGTGGTGGTGGATTCTGTGGTAGAGGTGAATGTGTGTGCTCGTAGTGGTGGTGGATAGTTTGGTGGTGGATTGTGTGGTGGTGGTGATGTGGGTGTCGTGGTAGTGGTGATGGATTGTGTGGTGGTGGTGATGTGGGTGTGGTGGTAGTGGTGGTGGTGAGTGGGTGTGGTGGTAGTGGTGGTGGATTGTGTGGTGGTGGTGAGCGAGTGTGGTGGTAGTGGTGGTGGATTGTGTGGTGGTGGTGATGTGGGTGCGGTGGTAGTGGTGGTGGATTGTGTGGTGGTGGTGAGTGAGTGTGGTGGAAGTGGTGGTGGATTGTGTGATGGTGGTGAGTGGGTGTGGTGGAAGTGGTGGTGGGTTGTGTGGTGGTGGTGAGTGGGTGTGGTGGAAGTGGTGGTGGATTGTGTGGTGGGGTGAAGGGTGTGGTGGTGGTGGTGGTGGAATGTGTGGTGGTGGTGAGTGGGTCTGGTGGTAGTGGTCGTGGATTGTGTGGTGGAGGTGAGTGGGTGTGGTGGTAGTGGTGGTGGTGAGTGGGTGTGGTGGTGGTGAGTGGGTGTGGTGGTAGTGGTGGTAGATTGTGTGGTAGAGGTGAGTGAGTGTGGTGGTAGTGGTGGTGGATTGTGCGGTGGTGGTGATGTGGATGTGGTGGTAGTGGTGGTGGATGGTGTGGTAGTGGTGAGTGGGTGTGGTGGTAGTGGTGGTGGATTGTGTAGTAGAGGTGAGTGGGTGTGGTGGTAGTGGTGGTGGATTGTGTGGTGGTGGTGAGTGGGTGTAGTGGTAGTGGTGGTGGATTGTGTGGTGGTGGTGAGTGAGTGTGGTGGAAGTGGTGGTGGATTGTGTGATGGTGGTGAGTGGGTGTGGTGGAAGTGGTGGTGGGTTGTGTGGTGGTGGTGAGTGGGTGTGGTGGATTGTGTGGTGGGGTGAAGGGTGTGGTGGTGGTGGTGGTGGAATGTGTGGTGGTGGTGAGTGGGTCTGGTGGTAGTGGTCGTGGATTGTGTGGTGGAGGTGAGTGGGTGTGGTGGTAGTGGTGGTGGTGAGTGGGTGTGGTGGTAGTGGTGGTGGATTGTGTGGTGGTGGTGAGTTGGTGTGGTGGTAGTGGTGGTGGATTGTGTGGTAGAGGTGAATGGGTGTGGTGGTAGTGGTGGTGGATCGTGTGGTCGTGGTGATGTGGGTGTCGTTGTAGTGGTGGTGGATTGTGTGGTGGTGGTGGTGAGTGGGTGCGGTGGTAGTGGTGGTGGATTGTGTGGTAGTGGTGATGTGGGTGTGGTGGTAGTGGTGGTGGATTGTGTGGTGGTGGTGAGTGGGTGTGGGGGTAGTGGTGCTGGATTGTGTGGTAGAGGTGAGTGGGTGTGGTGGTAGTGGTGTTGGATTGTGTGGTGGTGGTGAGTGGGTGTGGTGGTAGTGGTGGTGGATTGTGTGGTGGTGGTGAGTGGCTGCGGTGGTAGTGGTGGTGCATTGTGTCGCGGTGGTTTTGTGGGTGTGGTGGTAGTGGTGGTGGATTGTGTGGTAGAGGGAGTGGGTGTGGTGGTAGTGGTGGTGGATTGTGTGGTGGTGGTGAGTGGGTTGGGTGGTAGTGATGGTGGATTGTGTGGTGGTGGTGAGTGGGTGTGGTGGTAGTGGTGGTGGATTGTGTGGTGGTGGTGAGTGGGTGTGGTGGTAGTGTTGGTGGATTGTGTGGTAGAGGTGAGTGGTGTGGTGGTAGTAGTGGATTGTGTGGTGGTGGTGAGTGGGTGTGATGGTAGTGCTGGTGGATTGTGGGGTGGTGGTGAGTGGGTGTGGTGGTGGTGGTGGTGGATTCTGTGGTAGAGGTGAATGTGTGTGCTCGTAGTGGTGGTGGATAGTTTGGTGGTGGATTGTGTGGTGGTGGTGATGTGGGTGTCGTGGTAGTGGTGATGGATTGTGTGGTGGTGGTGATGTGGGTGTGGTGGTAGTGGTGGTGGTGAGTGGGTGTGGTGGTAGTGGTGGTGGATTGTGTGGTGGTGGTGAGCGAGTGTGGTGGTAGTGGTGGTGGATTGTGTGGTGGTGGTGATGTGGGTGCGGTGGTAGTGGTGGTGGATTGTGTGGTGGTGGTGAGTGAGTGTGGTGGAAGTGGTGGTGGATTGTGTGATGGTGGTGAGTGGGTGTGGTGGAAGTGGTGGTGGGTTGTGTGGTGGTGGTGAGTGGGTGTGGTGGAAGTGGTGGTGGATTGTGTGGTGGGGTGAAGGGTGTGGTGGTGGTGGTGGTGGAATGTGTGGTGGTGGTGAGTGGGTCTGGTGGTAGTGGTCGTGGATTGTGTGGTGGAGGTGAGTGGGTGTGGTGGTAGTGGTGGTGGTGAGTGGGTGTGGTGGTGGTGAGTGGGTGTGGTGGTAGTGGTGGTAGATTGTGTGGTAGAGGTGAGTGAGTGTGGTGGTAGTGGTGGTGGATTGTGCGGTGGTGGTGATGTGGATGTGGTGGTAGTGGTGGTGGATGGTGTGGTAGTGGTGAGTGGGTGTGGTGGTAGTGGTGGTGGATTGTGTAGTAGAGGTGAGTGGGTGTGGTGGTAGTGGTGGTGGATTGTGTGGTGGTGGTGAGTGGGTGTAGTGGTAGTGGTGGTGGATTGTGTGGTGGTGGTGAGTGAGTGTGGTGGAAGTGGTGGTGGATTGTGTGATGGTGGTGAGTGGGTGTGGTGGAAGTGGTGGTGGGTTGTGTGGTGGTGGTGAGTGGGTGTGGTGGATTGTGTGGTGGGGTGAAAGGTGTGGTGGTGGTGGTGGTGGAATGTGTGGTGGTGGTGAGTGGGTCTGGTGGTAGTGGTCGTGGATTGTGTGGTGGAGGTGAGTGGGTGTGGTGGTAGTGGTGGTGGTGAGTGGGTGTGGTGGTAGTGGTGGTGGATTGTGTGGTGGTGGTGAGTTGGTGTGGTGGTAGTGGTGGTGGATTGTGTGGTAGAGGTGAATGGGTGTGGTGGTAGTGGTGGTGGATCGTGTGGTCGTGGTGATGTGGGTGTCGTTGTAGTGGTGGTGGATTGTGTGGTGGTGGTGGTGAGTGGGTGCGGTGGTAGTGGTGGTGGATTGTGTGGTAGTGGTGATGTGGGTGTGGTGGTAGTGGTGGTGGATTGTGTGGTGGTGGTGAGTGGGTGTGGGGGTAGTGGTGCTGGATTGTGTGGTAGAGGTGAGTGGGTGTGGTGGTAGTGGTGGTGGATTGTGTGGTGGTGGTGAGTGGGTGTGGTGGTAGTGGTGGTGGATTGTGTGGTGGTGGTGAGTGGCTGCGGTGGTAGTGGTGGTGCATTGTGTCGCGGTGGTTTTGTGGGTGTGGTGGTAGTGGTGGTGGATTGTGTGGTAGAGGGAGTGGGTGTGGTGGTAGTGGTGGTGGATTGTGTGGTGGTGGTGAGTGGGTTGGGTGGTAGTGATGGTGGATTGTGTGGTGGTGGTGAGTGGGTGTGGTGGTAGTGGTGGTGGATTGTGTGGTGGTGGTGAGTGGGTGTGGTGGTAGTGTTGGTGGATTGTGTGGTAGAGGTGAGTGGGTGTGGTGGTAGTGGTGGATTGTGTGGTGGTGGTGAGTGGGTGTGATGGTAGTGCTGGTGGATTGTGGGGTGGTGGTGAGTGGGTGTGGTGGTGGTGGTGGTGGATTCTGTGGTAGAGGTGAATGTGTGTGCTCGTAGTGGTGGTGGATAGTTTGGTGGTGGATTGTGTGGTGGTGGTGATGTGGGTGTCGTGGTAGTGGTGATGGATTGTGTGGTGGTGGTGATGTGGGTGTGGTGGTAGTGGTGGTGGATTGTGTGGTGGTGGTGAGTGGGTGTGGTGGTATTGGTGGTGGATTGTGTTGTGGTGGTCAGTGGGTGTGGTGGTAGTGGTGGTGGATTGTGTGGTAGAGGTGAGTGGGTGTGGTGGTAGTGGTGGTGGATTGTGTGGTGGTGGTGAGTGGGTGTGGTGGTTGTGGTGGTGGATTGTGTGGTAGAGTTGAGTGGGTGTGTTGGTAGTGGTGGTGGATTGTGTGGTGGTGGTGAGTGGGTGTGGTGGTAGTGGTGTTGGATTGTGTGGTAGAGGTGAGTGGGTGTGTTGGTAGTGGTGGTGGTTTGTGTGATGGTGGTGGTGAGTGGGTGTGGTGATGGATTGTGTAGTAGAGGTGAGTGTGTGTGGTGGTAGTGGTGGTGGATTGTATGGTAGTGGTGAGTGGGTGTGGTGGTAGAGGTGGTGGATCGTGTGGTCGTGGTGAGTGGGTGTGGTGGTAGTGGTGGTGGATTGTGTGGTAGTGGTGAGTGGGTGTGGTGGTAGTGGTAGTGGTAGTGTATTGTGTCGTAGAGGTGAGTGGGTGTGGTGGTAGTGGTGGTGGATTGTGTGGTAGAGGTGAGTGGGTGTGGTGGTAGTGGTGGTGGTTTGTGTGGTAGAGGTGAGTGGGTGTGGTGGTAGTGATGGTGGATTGTGTGGTGGTGGTGAGTGGGTGTGTTGGTAGTGGTGGTGGATTGTGTGGTGGTGGTGAGTGGGTGTGGTGGTAGTGGTGGTGGATTGTGTGGTAGAGGTGAGTGAGTGTGGTGGTAGTGGTGGTGGGTTGTGTGGTGGTGGTGTGTGGGTGTGGTGGTAGTGGTGGTGGATTGTGTGGTGGTGGTGAGTGGATGTGATGGTAGTGGTGGTGGATTGTGTGGTATAGGTGAATGGGTGTGGTGGTAGTGGTGGTGGATTGTGTGGTGGTGGTGATGTGGGTGTCGTGGTAGTGGTGATGGATTGTGTGGTGGTGGTGATGTGGGTGTGGTGGTAGTGGTGGTTGATTGTGTGGTGGTGGTGAGTGGGTGTGGTGGTAGTGGTGGTGGATTGTGTGGTGGTGGTGAGTGGGTGTGGTGGTAGTGGTGGTGGATTGTGTGGTGGTGGTTTTGTGGGTGTGGTGGTAGTGGTGGTGGATTGTGTGGTGGTGGAATGTGTGGTGGTGTTGAGTGGGTGTGGTTTTAGTGGGGGTGGATTCTGTGATAGTGGTGAGTGGGTGTGGTGGTAGTGGTGGTGGATTGTGTGGTGGTGGTGAGTGGGTGTGGTTTTAGTGGGGGTGGATTCTGTGATAGTGGTGAGTGGGTGTGGTGGTAGTGGTGGTGGATTGTGTGGTAGAGGTGAGTGGGTGTGGTGGTAGTGGTGGTGGATTGTGTGGTGGTGGTGAGTGGGTGTGGTGGTAGTGGTGGTGGATTGTGTGGTAGAGGTGAGTGGGTGTGGTGGTAGTGGTGGTGGATTGTGTGGTGGTGGTGATGTGGGTGTGGTGGTAGTGGTGGTGGATTGTGTGGTGGTGGTGATGTGGGTGTGGTGGTAGTGGTGGTTGATTGTGTGGTGGTGGTGAGTGGGTGTGGTGGTAGTGGTGGTGGATTGTGTGGTGGTGGTGAGTGGGTGTGGTGGTAGTGGTGGTGGATTGTGTGGTGGTGGTGAGTGGGTGTGGTGGTAGTGGTGGTGGATTGTGTGGTAGAGGTGAGTGGGTGTGGTGGTAGTGGTGGTGGAATGTGTGGTGGTGGTGAGTGGGTGTGGTGGTAGTGGTGGTGGATTGTGTGGTAGAGGTGAGTGGGTGTGGTGGTAGTGGTGGTGGAATGTGTGGTGGTGGTGAGTGGGTGTGGTGGTAGTGGTGGTGGATTGTGTGGTAGAGGTGAGTGGGTGTGGTGGTAGTGGTGGTGGATTGTGTGGTGGTGGTGATGTGGGTGTGGTGGTAGTGGTGGTGGATTGTGTGGTGGTGGTGATGTGGGTGTGGTGGTAGTGGTGGTTGATTGTGTGGTGGTGGTGAGTGGGTGTGGTGGTAGTGGTGGTGGATTGTGTGGTGGTGGTGAGTGGGTGTGGTGGTAGTGGTGGTGGATTGTGTGGTGGTGGTGAGTGGGTGTGGTGGTAGTGGTGGTGGATTGTGTGGTGGTGGTTTTGTGGGTGTGGTGGTAGTGGTGGTGGATTGTGTGGTGGTGGTGAGTGGGTGTGGTGGTAGTGGTGGTGGAATGTGTGGTGGTGTTGAGTGGGTGTGGTTTTAGTGGGGGTGGATTCTGTGATAGTGGTGAGTGGGTGTGGTGGTAGTGGTGGTGGATTGTGTGGTGGTGGTGAGTGGGTGTGGTTTTAGTGGGGGTGGATTCTGTGATAGTGGTGAGTGGGTGTGGTGGTAGTGGTGGTGGATTGTGTGGTAGAGGTGAGTGGGTGTGGTGGTAGTGGTGGTGGATTGTGTGGTGGTGGTGATGTGGGTGTGGTGGTAGTGGTGGTGGATTGTGTGGTGGTGGTGAGTGGGTGTGGTGGTAGTGGTGGTGGATTGTGTGATGGTGGTGAGTGGTTGTGGTGGAAGTGGTGGTGGATTGTGTGGTAGAGGTGAGTGTGTGTGGTGGTAGTGGTGGTGGATTGTGTGTTAGAGGTGAGTGTGTGTGGTGGTAGTGGTGGTGGATTGTGTGGTGGTGGTGGTGAGTGGGTGTGGTGATGGATTGTGTAGTAGAGGTGAGTGGGTGTGGTGGTAGTGGTGGTGGATTGTGTGGTAGAGGTGAGTGGGTGTGTTGGTAGTGGTGGTGGATTGTGTGGTGGTGGTGGTGAGTGGGTGTGGTGATGGATTGTGTAGTAGAGGTGAGTGGGTGTGGTGGTAGTGGTGGTGGATTGTATGGTAGTGGTGAGTGGGTCTGGTGGTAGTGGTGGTGGATTGTGTGGTAGTGGTGAGTGGGTGTGTTGGTAGTGGTGGTGGTTTGTGTGATGGTGGTGGTGAGTGGGTGTGGTGATGGATTGTGTGGTGGTGGTGAGTGGGTGTGTTGGTAGTGGTGGTGGATTGCGTGGTGGTGGTGAGTGGGTGTGGTGGAAGTGGTGGTGGATTGTGTGGTAGAGGTGAGTGGGTGTTGTGGTAGTGGTGGTGGATTGCGTGGTGGTGGTGAGTGGGTGTGGTGGTAGTGGTGGTGGATTGTGTGGTGGTGGTGAGTGGGTGTGGTGGTAGTGGTGGTGGATTGTGTGGTGGTGGTGAGTGGGTGTGGTGGTAGTGGTGGTGGATTGTGTGGTAGAGGTGAGTGGGTGTGGTGGTAGTGGTGGGGGATTGTGTGGTGTTGGTGAGTGGGTGTGTTGGTAGTGGTGGTGGATTGTGTTGTGGTGGTCAGTGGGTGTGGTGGTAGTGGTGGTGGATTGTGTTGTGGTGGTGAGTGGGTGTGATGGTAGTGGTGGTGGATTGTGTGGTGGTGGTGAGTGGGTGTGGTGGTAGTGGTGGTGGATTGTGTGGTAGAGGTGATTGGGTGTGGTGGTAGTGGTGGGGGATTGTGTGGTGGTGGTGAGTGGGTGTGTTGGTAGTGGTGGTGGATTGTGTGGTAGAGGTGAGGGGGTGTGGTGGTGGATTGTGTGGTGGTGGTGAGTGGGTGTGGTGGTAGTGGTGGTGGATTGTGTGGTAGAGTTGAGTGGGTGTGTTGGTAGTGGTGGTTGATTGTGTGGTGGTGGTGAGTGGGTGTGGTGGTAGTGGTGGTGGATTGTGTGGTAGAGGTGAGTGGGTGTGGTGGTAGTGGTGGTGGATTGTTTGGTGGTGGTGAGTGGGTGTGGTGGTAGTGGTGGTGGATTGTGTGGTAGAGTTGAGTGGGTGTGTTGGTAGTGGTGGTTGATTGTGTGGTGGTGGTGAGTGGGTGTGTTGGTAGTGGTGGTGGATTGTGTGGTGGTGGTGAGTGGGTGTGGTGGTAGTGGTGGTGGATTGTGTGGTAGAGGTGAGTGGGTGTGTTGGTAGTGGTGGTGGTTTGTGTGATGGTGGTGGTGAGTGGGTGTGGTGGTAGTGGTGGTGGATTGTGTGGTGGTGGTGAGTGGGTGTGGTGGTAGTGGTGGTGGATTGTGTGGTAGAGGTGAGTGGGTGTGTTGGTAGTGGTGGTGGTTTGTGTGATGGTGGTGGTGAGTGGGTGTGGTGGTAGAGGTGGTGGATTGTGTGGTGGTGGTGAGTGGGTGTGGTGGTAGTGGTGGTGGATTGTGTGGTAGTGGTGAGTGGGTGCTGTGATAGTGGTGGTGGATTGTGTGGTAGAGGTGAGTGGATGTGGTGGTAGTGGTAGTGTATTGTGTCGTAGAGGTGAGTGCGTGTGGTGGTAGTGGTGGTGGATTGTGTGGTAGTGGTGAGTGGGTGTGGTGGTAGTGATGGTGGATTGTGTGGTAGAGGTGAGTGGGTGTGGTGGTAGTGGTGGTGGTTTGTGTGGTAGAGGTGAGTGGTGTGGTGGTAGTGATGGTGGATTTTGTGGTGGTGGTGAGTGGGTGTGTTGGTAGTGGTGGTGGATTTTGTGGTGGTGGTGAGTGGGTGTGGTGGTAGTGGTGGTGGATTGTGTGGTAGAGGTGAGTGAGTGTGGTGGTAGTGGTGGTGGATTGTGTGGTGATGGTGAGTGGGTGTGGTGGTAGTGGTGGTGGATTGTGTGGTGGTGGTGAGTGGGTGTGATGGTAGTGGTGGTGGATTGTGTGTTATAGGTGAATTGGTGTGGTGGTAGTGGTGGTGGATTGTGTGGTGGTGGTGATGTGGGTGTCGTGGTAGTGGTGATGGATTGTGTGGTGGTGGTGATGTGGGTGTGGATTGTGTGGTGGTGGTGAGTGGGTGTGTTGGTAGTGGTGGTGGATTGTGTGGTGGTGGTGAGTGGGTGTGGTGGTAGTGGTGGTGGATTGTGTGGTAGAGGTGAGTGGGTGTGTTGGTAGTGGTGGTAGATTGTGTGGTGGTTGTGAGTGGGTGTGTTGGTAGTGGTGGTGGTTTGTGTGATGGTGGTGGTGAGTGGGTGTGGTGATGGATTGTGTAGTAGAGGTGAGTGGGTGTGATGGTAGTGGTGGTGGATTGTATGGTAGTGGTGAGTGGGTCTGGTGGTAGTGGTGGTGGATTGTGTGGTAGTGGTGAGTGGGTGTGGTGGTAGAGGTGGTGGATTGTGTGGTGGTGGTGAGTGGGTCTGGTGGTAGTGGTGGTGGATTGTGTGGTAGTGGTGAGTGGGTGTGGTGGTAGTGGTGGTGGATTGTGTGGTAGAGGTGAGTGGATGTGGTGGTAGTGGTAGTGTATTGTGTCGTAGAGGTGAGTGGGTGTGGTGGTAGTGGGGGTGGATTGTGTGGTAGAGGTGAGTGGGTGTGGTGGTAGTGGTGGTGGATTGTGTGGTAGAGGTGAGTGGGTGTGGTGGTAGTGGTGGTGGATTGTGTGGTGGTGGTGAGTGGGTGTGTTGGTAGTGGTGGTGGATTGTGTGGTAGAGGTGAGTGGGTGTGGTGGTAGTGTTGGTGGATTGTGTGGTAGAGGTGAGTGGGTGTGGTGGTATTGGTGGTGGATTGTGTTGTGGTGGTCAGTGGGTGTGGTGGTAGTGGTGGTGGATTGTGTGGTAGAGGTGATTGGGTGTGGTGGTAGTGGTGGTGGATTGTGTGGTAGAGGTGTGTGGGTGTGGTGGTAGTGGTGGTGGATTGTGTTGTGGTGGTGAGTGGGTGTGGTGGTAGTGGTGGTGGATTGTGTTGTGGTGGTGAGTGGGTGTGGTGGTAGTGGTGTTGGATTGTGTGGTAGAGGTGAGTGGGTGTGTTGGTACTGGTGGTGGTTTGTGTGGTAGAGGTGAGTGGGTGTGGTGGTAGTGGTGGTGGATTGTGTAGTGCTGGTGAGTGGGTGTGGTGGTAGTGGTGGTGGATTGTGTTGTGGTGGTGAGTGGGTGTGGTGGTAGTGGGGGTGGATTGTGTGGTAGTGGTGAGTGGGTGTGGTGGTAGTGGTGGTGGATTGTGTGGTAGAGGTAAGTGGGTGTGGTGGTAGTGGTGGTGGATTGTGTGGTAGAGGTGAGTGGGTGTGGTGGTAGTGGTGGTGGATTGTGTTGTGGTGGTCAGTGGGTGTGGTGGTAGTGGTGGTGGATTGTGTGGTAGAGGTGAGTGGGTGTGGTGGTAGTGGTGGTGGATTGTGTGGTAGAGGTGAGTGGGTGTGGTGGTAGTGGTGGTGGATTGTGTTGTGGTGGTGAGTGGGTGTGGTGGTAGTGGTGATGGATTGTGTTGTGGTGGTGAGTGGGTGTTGTGGTAGTGGTGGTGGATTGTGTGGTAGAGGTGAGTGGGTGTGGTGGTAGTGGTGGTGGATTGTGTGGTAGAGGTGAGTGGGTGTGGTGGTAGTGGTGGTGGATTGTGTTGTGGTGGTCAGTGGGTGTGGTGGTAGTGGTGGTGGATTGTGTGGTAGAGGTGAGTGGGTGTGGTGGTAGTGGTGGTGGATTGTGTTGTGGTGGTCAGTGGGTGTGGTGGTGGTGGTGGTGGTGGATTGTGTGGTAGAGGTGAGTGGGTGTGGTGATAGTGGTGGTGGATTGTGTTGTGGTGGTCAGTGGGTGTGGTGGTAGTGGTGGTGAATTGTGTGGTAGAGGTGAGTGGGTGTGGTGGTAGTGGTGGTGGATTGTGTTGTGGTGGTCAGTGGGTGTGGTGGTAGTGGTGGTGGATTGTGTGGTAGAGGTGAGTGGGTGTGGTGGTAGTGGTGGTGGATTGTGTGGTGGTGGTGAGTGGGTGTGGTGGTAGTGGTGGTGTATTGTGTGGTAGTGGTGAGTGGGTGTGGTGGTAGAGGTGGTGGATTGTGTGGTAGAGGTGAGTGGATGTGGTGGTAGTGGTAGTGGTAGTGTATTGTGTCGTAGAGGTGAGTGGGTGTGGTGGTAGTGGTGGTGGATTGTGTGGTAGTGGTGAGTGGGTGTGGTGGTAGTGGTGGTGGATTGTGTGGTAGAGGTGAGTGGATGTGGTGGTAGTGGTAGTGGTAGTGTATTGTGTCGTAGAGGTGAGTGGGTGTGGTGGTAGTGGTGGTGGATTGTGTGGTAGTGGTGAGTGGGTGTGGTGGTAGTGGTGGTGGATTGTGTGGTAGAGGTGAGTGAGTGTGGTGGTAGTGGTGGTGGATTGTGTGGTGGTGGTGAGTGGGTGTGGTGGTAGTGGTGGTGGATTGTGTGGTGGTGGTGAGTTGGTGTGATGGTAGTGGTGGTGGATTGTGTGGTAGAGGTGAGTGAGTGTGGTGGTAGTGGTGGTGGATTGTGTGGTGGTGGTGAGTGGGTGTGGTGGTAGTGGTGGTGGATTGTGTGGTATAGGTGAATGGGTGTGGTGGTAGTGGTGGTGGATTGTGTGGTGGTGGTGATGTGGGTGTCGTGGTAGTGGTGATGGATTGTGTGGTGGTGGTGATGTGGGTGTGGTGGTAGTGGTGGTGGATTGTGTGGTGGTGGTGAGTGGGTGTGGTGGTAGTGGTGGTGGATTGTGTGGTGGTGGTGAGTGGGTGTGCTGGTAGTGGTGGTGGATTGTGTGGTGGTGGTTTTGTGGGTGTGGTGGTAGTGGTGGTGGATTGTGTGGTGGTGGAATGTGTGGTGGTGTTGAGTGGGTGCGGTGGTAGTGGTGGTGGATTGTGTGGTGGTGGTGATGTGGGTTGTGTGGTGGTGGTGATGTGGGTGTGGTTTTAGTGGGGGTGGATTCTGTGGTAGTGGTGAGTGGGTGTGGTGGTAGTGGTGGTGGATTGTGTGGTAGAGGTGAGTGGGTGTGGTGGTAGTGGTGGTGGATTGTGTGGTGGTGGTGATGTGGGTGTGGTGGTAGTGGTGGTGGATTGTGTGGTGGTGGTGAGTGGGTGTGGTGGTAGTGGTGGTGGATTGTGTGATGGTGGTGAGTGGGTGTGGTGGAAGTGGTGGTGGATTGTGTGGTAGAGGTGAGTGTGTGTGGTGGTAGTGGTGGTGGTTTGTGTGGTGGTGGTCAGTGGGTGTGGTGGTAGTGGTGGTGGATTGTGTGCTAAAGGTGAGTGTGTGTGGTGGTAGTGGTGGTGGATTGTGTGGTAGAGGTGAGTGTGTGTGGTGGTATTGGTGGTGGATTGTTTGGTGGTGGTGATGTGGGTGTGGTGGTAGTGGTGGTGGATTGTGTGGTAGTGGTGAGTGGGTGTGGTGGTAGTGGTGGTGGGTTGTGTGATGGTGGTGATGTGGTGTGGTGGTAGTGGTGGTGGATCGTGTGGTAGTGGTGAGTGTGTGTGGTGGTAGTGGTTGTGGATTGTGTGGTGGTGGTGAGTGGGTGTGGTGGAAGTGGTGGTGGATTGTGTGGTAGAGGTGAGTGGGTGTGGTGGTAATGGTGGTAGTGATGGTGGATTGTGTGGTAGAAGTGAGTGGGTGTGGTGGTAGTGGTGGTGGATTGTGTGGTGGTGGTGAGTGGGTGTGTTGGTAGTGGTGGTGGATTGTGTGGTAGAGGTGAGTGGGTGTGTTGGTAGTGGTGGTGGATTGTGTGGTGGTGGTGGTGAGTGGGTGTGTTGGTAGTGGTGGTGGTTTGTGTGATGGTGGTGGTGAGTGGGTGTGGTGATGGATTGTGTAGTAGAGGTGAGTGGGTATGGTGGTAGTGGTGGTGGATTGTATGGTAGTGGTGAGTGGGTCTGGTGGTAGTGGTGGTGGATTGTGTGGTAGTGGTGAGTGGGTGTGGTGGTAGAGGTGGTGGATTGTGTGGTGGTGGTGAGTGGGTCTGGTGGTAGTGGTGGTGGATTGTGTGGTAGTGGTGAGTGGGTGTGGTGGTAGTGGTGGTGGATTGTGTGGTAGAGGTGAGTGGATGTGGTGGTAGTGGTAGTGGTAGTGTATTGTGTCGTAGAGGTGAGTGGGTGTGGTGGTAGTGGGGGTGGATTGTGTGGTAGTGGTGAGTGGGTGTGGTGGTAGTGGTGGTGGATTGTGTGGTAGAGTTGAGTGGGTGTGGTGGTAGTGGTGGTGGTTTGTGTGGTAGAGGTGAGTGGGTGTGGTGGTAGTGGTGGTGGATTGTGTGGTGGTGGTGGTGAGTGGGTGTGTTGGTAGTGGTGGTGGATTGTGTAGTGGTGGTGAGTGGGTGTGGTGGTAGTGGTGGTGGATTGTGTGGTAGAGGTGAGTGAGTGTGGTGGTAGTGGTGGTGGATTGTGTGGTAGAGGTGAGTGGGTGTGGTGGTAGTGGTGGTGGATTGTGTGGTGGTGGTGAGTGGGTGTGTTGGTAGTGGTGGTGGATTGTGTGGTGGTGGTGAGTGGGTGTGTTGGTAGTGGTGGTGGATTGTGTGGTGGTGGTGAGTGGGTGTGTTGGTAGTGGTGGTGGATTGTGTGGTGGTGGTGAGTGGGTGTGTTGGTAGTGGTGGTGGATTGTGTGGTAGAGGTGAGTGAGTGTGGTGGTAGTGGTGGTGGATTGTGTGGTAGAGGTGAGTGGGTGTGGTGGTAGTGGTGGTGGATTGTGTGGTGGTGGTGAGTGGGTGTGGTGGTAGTGGTGGTGGATTGTGTGGTAGAGGTGAGTGAGTGTGGTGGTAGTGGTGGTGGATTGTGTGGTAGAGGTGAGTGGGTGTGGTGGTAGTGGTGGTGAATTGTGTGGTAGTGGTGAGTGGGTGAGTTGGTAGTGGTGGTGGATTGTGTGGTGGTGGTGAGTGGGTGTGGTGGTAGCGGTGGTGGATTGTGTGGTGGTGGTGAGTGGGTGTGTTGGTAGTGGTGGTGGATTGTGTGGTAGAGGTGAGTGGGTGTGGTGGTAGTGGTGGTGGATTTTGTGGTAGAGGTGAGTGGGTGTGGTGGTAGTAGTGGTGGATTGTGCGGTGGTGGTGATGTAGGTGTGGTGGTATTGGTGGTGGATTGTGTGATGGTGGTGGTGAGTGGGTGTGGTGATGGATTGTGTAGTAGAGGCGAGTGGGTGTGGTGGTAGTGATGGTGGATTGTGTGGTAGTGGTGAGTGGGTGTGGTGGTAGAGGTGGTGGATTGTGTGGTGGTGGTGAGTGGGTGTGGTGGGAGTGGTGGTGGATTGTGTGGTGGTGGTGAGTGGTTGTGGTCGTAGTGGTGGTGGTGAGTGGGTGTGGTGGTAGTGGTGGTGGATTGTGTGGTAGTGGTGAGTGGGTGTGGTGGTAGAGGTGGTGGATTGTGTGGTGTTGGTGAGTGGGTGTGGTGGGAGTGGTGGTGGATTGTGTGGTGGTGGTGAGTGGGTGTGGTGGTAGTGGTGGTGGATTGTGTGGTAGAGTTGAGTGGGTGTGGTGGTAGTGGTGGTGGTTTGTGTGGTAGAGGTGAGTGGGTGTGGTGGTAGTGGTGGTGGATTGTGTGGTGGTGGTGGTGAGTGGGTGTGTTGGTAGTGGTGGTGGATTGTGTAGTGGTGGTGAGTGGGTGTGGTGGTAGTGGTGGTGGATTGTGTGGTAGAGGTGAGTGAGTGTGGTGGTAGTGGTGGTGGATTGTGTGGTAGAGGTGAGTGGGTGTGGTGGTAGTGGTGGTGGATTGTGTGGTGGTGGTGGTGAGTGGGTGTGTTGGTAGTGGTGGTGGATTGTGTGGTGGTGGTGAGTGGGTGTGTTGGTAGTGGTGGTGGATTGTGTGGTGGTGGTGAGTGGGTGTGTTGGTAGTGGTGGTGGATTGTGTGGTGGTGGTGAGTGGGTGTGTTGGTAGTGGTGGTGGATTGTGTGGTAGAGGTGAGTGAGTGTGGTGGTAGTGGTGGTGGATTGTGTGGTAGAGGTGAGTGGGTGTGGTGGTAGTGGTGGTGGATTGTGTGGTGGTGGTGAGTGGGTGTGGTGGTAGTGGTGGTGGATTGTGTGGTAGAGGTGAGTGAGTGTGGTGGTTGTGGTGGTGGATTGTGTGGTAGAGGTGAGTGGGTGTGGTGGTAGTGGTGGTGGATTGTGTGGTGGTGGTGAGTGGGTGTGTTGGTAGTGGTGGTGGATTGTGTGGTGGTGGTGAGTGGGTGTGTTGGTAGTGGTGGTGGATTGTGTGGTGGTGGTGAGTGGGTGTGTTGGTAGTGGTGGTGGATTGTGTGGTGGTGGTGAGTGGGTGTGGTGGTAGTGGTGATGGATTGTGTCGTAGAGGTGAGTGGGTGTGGTGGTAGTGGTGTTGGATTGTGTGGTGGTGGTGAGTGGGTGTGGTGGTAGTGGTGGTGGATTGTGTGGTAGTGGTGAGTGGGTGTGGTGGTAGTGGTAGTGTATTGTGTGGTAGAGGTGAGTGGGTGTGGTGGTAGTGGTGGTGGATTGTGTGGTGGTGGTGAGTGGTGTGGTGGTAGTGGTGGTGGATTGTGTGGTGGTGGTGAGTGGGTGTGGTAGTAGTGGTGGTGGATTGTGTGGTAGAGGTGAGTGGGTGTGGTGGTAGTGGTGGTGGATTGTGTGATGGTCGTGGTGTGTGGGTGTGGTGATGGATTGTGTAGTAGAGGTGAGTGGGTGTGTTGGTAGTGGTGGTGGATTGTATGGTAGTGGTGAGTGGGTGTGGTGGTAGTGGTGGTGGATTGTGTGGTAGAGGTGAGTGGGTGTGGTGGTAGTGGTGGTGGATTGTGTGGTGGTGGTGATGTGGGTGTGGTGGTAGTGGTGGTGGATTGTGTGGTAGTGGTGAGTGGGTGTGGTGGTAGTGGTGGTGGATTGTGTGGTAGAGGTGAGTGGGTGTGTTGGTAGTGGTAGTGGATTGTGTGGTGGTGGTGAGTGGGTGTGGTGGTAGTGGTGGTGGATTGTGTGGTGGTGGTGATGTGGGTGTGGTGGTAGTGGTGGTGGATTGTGTGGTAGTGGTGAGTGGGTGTGGTGGTAGTGGTGGTGGATTGTGTGGTAGTGGTGAGTGGGTGTGTTGGTAGTGGTAGTGGATTGTGTGGTGGTGGTGAGTGGGTGTGGTGGTAGTGGTGGTGGATTGTGTGGTGGTGGTGATGTGGGTGTGGTGGTAGTGGTGGTGGATTGTATGGTAGAGGTGAGTGGGTGTGGTGGTAGTGGTGGTGGATTGTGTTGTGGTGGTCAGTGGGTGTGGTGGTGGTGGTGGTGGTGGATTGTGTGGTAGAGGTGAGTGGGTGTGGTGGTAGTGGTGGTGGATTGTGTGGTAGAGGTGAGTGGGTGTGCTGGTAGTGGTGGTGGATTGTGTGGTAGTGGTGAGTGGGTGTGGTGGTAGTGGTGGTGGATTGTGTGGTAGAGGTGAGTGGGTGTGCTGGTAGTGGTGGTGGATTGTGTGGTAGTGGTGAGTGGGTGTGGTGGTAGTGGTGGTGGATTGTGTGGTGGTGGTGATGTGGGTGTGGTGGTAGTGGTGGTGGATTGTGTGGTAGTGGTGAGTGGGTGTGGTGGTAGTGGTGGTGGATTGTGTGGTAGTGGTGAGTGGGTGTGGTGGTAGTGGTGGTGGATTGTGTGGTAGAGGTGAGTGGGTGTGCTGGTAGTGGTGGTGGATTGTGTGGTAGTGGTGAGTGGGTGTGGTGGTAGTGGTGGTGGATTGTGTGGTAGAGGTGAGTGGGTGTGGTGGTAGTGGTGGTGGATTGTGTGGTGGTGGTGATGTGGGTGTGGTGGTAGTGGTGGTGGATTGTGTGGTAGTGGTGAGTGGGTGTGGTGGTAGTGGTGGTGGATTGTGTGGTAGTGGTGAGTGGGTGTGGTGGTAGTGGTGGTGGATTGTGTGGTAGAGGTGAGTGGGTGTGCTGGTAGTGGTGGTGGATTGTGTGGTAGTGGTGAGTGGGTGTGGTGGTAGTGGTGGTGGATTGTGTGGTAGAGGTGAGTGGGTGTGGTGGTAGTGGTGGTGGATTGTGTGGTAGAGGTGAGTGGGTGTGGTGGTAGTGGTGGTGGATTGTGTGGTAGAGGTGAGTGGGTGTGCTGGTAGTGGTGGTGGATTGTGTGGTAGTGGTGAGTGGGTGTGGTGGTAGTGGTGGTGGATTGTGTGGTAGAGGTGAGTGGGTGTGGTGGTAGTGGTGGTGGATTGTGTGGTAGTGGTGAGTGGGTGTGTTGGTAGTGGTGGTGGATTTTGTGGTAGAGGTGAGTGGGTGTGCTGGTAGTGGTGGTGGATTGTGTGGTAGTGGTGAGTGGGTGTGCTGGTAGTGGTGGTGGATTGTGTGGTAGTGGTGAGTGGGTGTGGTGGTAGTGGTGGTGGATTGTGTGGTAGAGGTGAGTGGGTGTGCTGGTAGTGGTGGTGGATTGTGTGGTAGTGGTGAGTGGGTGTGCTGGTAGTGGTGGTGGATTGTGTGGTAGTGGTGAGTGGGTGTGGTGGTAGTGGTGGTGGATTGTGTGGTAGAGGTGAGTGGGTGTGGTGGTAGTGGTGGTGGATTGTGTGGTAGAGGTGAGTGGGTGTGCTGGTAGTGGTGGTGGATTGTGTGGTAGTGGTGAGTGGGTGTGGTGGTAGTGGTGGTGGATTGTGTGGTAGAGGTGAGTGGGTGTGGTGGTAGTGGTGGTGGATTGTGTTGTAGTGGTGAGTGGGTGTGTTGGTAGTGGTGGTGGATTGTGTGGTAGAGGTGAGTGGGTGTGCTGGTAGTGGTGGTGGATTGTGTGGTAGTGGTGAGTGGGTGTGGTGGTAGTGGTGGTGGATTGTGTGGTAGAGGTGAGTGGGTGTGGTGGTAGTGGTGGTGGATTGTGTGGTAGTGGTGAGTGGGTGTGTTGGTAGTGGTGGTGGATTGTGTGGTAGAGGTGAGTGGGTGTGGTGGTAGTGGTGGTGGATTGTGTGGTAGTGGTGAGTGGGTGTGGTGGTAGTGGTGGTGGATTGTGTGGTAGTGGTGAGTGGGTGTGATGGTAGTGGTGGTGGATTGTGTGGTGGTGGTGAGTGGGTGTGTTGGTAGTGGTGGTGGATTGTGTGGTAGAGGTGAGTGGGTGTGCTGGTAGTGGTGGTGGATTGTTGGTGGTTGTGACTGGGTGTGGTGGTAGTGGTGGTTGAATGTGTGGTAGTGGTGAGTGGGTGTGGTGGTAGTGGTAGTGATGTGGGTCATGGTGATGTGTATGTCTGGGGGAGTTTCATTCTGCGGCGACTTCTTAGGGAGGGGTAATCTGGTGTATGGGGTTGTGGGGGTTAGGTCATTTGAGAGTGTGTGTTAGGGGTGTGGAATGGGGAGGATAGTGTGTAGGTGTCGTGTGGAAGGGTGATGGTAATGATGTGGTAAGGATCGTGTGGTACTGTAGGAGATGGTGGTGGTGGTGGTGGTGTGTAGGGGATTGTGTGATGAGTTTTATGTTTTGAGTGGGAGGGTGCTATGGGTGTGGTTGGGTGTGCGATAGAGTGAGAAGTTAGGGGGAGGTGTATGGGTGGTGTGAGCGTGATGAAGTTGTCTAGGAGACGGGTGGAGTTAATGTGGTAGGGGTCAAAAGTCTGCTGGACATGTGTATAAATATATGGCCGGGGAAAGGGGAGGACCTTCGTTGATTCCAGTTATTTCCTTTCATGGCGATGGTGATGTTGGTGGTGTTGGTGGCGGTGGTGGTGGTGGTGGTGTTGGTGGCGGTGGTGGTGGTGGTTGACCAAATAATGGTTTGACCGAATAGTCAGGAAGTGCGAATTAAGAGTGGTGGTGAGAGGTGCATCTTCTTTTACATGTTTGTCTGTGTATACACACACACACACAGACAGACACACACACACACAGACAGACAGACACACACACATATATACATATATATATATATACATATATATATATATATTGTTGTTTTTTTTTCCCATCCTAGTGCTAAAGCTACAGACCGAATTTGCATTCGTTAGCTTGGTCGCGAACTTAAGCTTTGTTAATGCTGTACTAAAATTTGTATTTTACTCCTAGAATTAACGATTAACTGATTAATTTAATTAGACGATTCTATTGATTGATTAATTGTCTGTTTGTTTGATAACTTCTGGTTCAGTGCTTAATTCGGTTTGTCTAAAGGAATTCATTCCTTATCTCAAATTGGAATTCACCGCCAAATTTACCTCCCTTGGAGAAAACCACGTGTCTATAGCGAAATGTAATGCTCGAGCATACCCGCGGAGGCTAAAGAACACAAGACTTGCTGAAGAAGGAAATCCTTTGTTCTGTCGTCAAAAACCATTAAATTGGAGACTCCTGCAAGCGGAATTTGTCGATCTTGGATTTGCAGAAACCTAGCGGTGATGTTGTGTGCTGTATGTGATGTATATCGTGTGCTATACAATATGCATTATATATTTTGCATTCAGTCTCACCGTTTTGTCCAGGTCAGTCTAAAATCTTTTCCTGGGTCCTGTATTTTCGTTGCTCTAGTGATGCGGCTGGACTGCCGATCGCTATATTTGATTTGCTAAGCTGTCTAAATGTATTGTTATTACTCTGGGGTACTTTTCCCCTTTCGAGTGCTAAAGCTAGAGAACGAATTTGCATTCGTTAGCTTGGCCGCGAACTAAAGCTTCGTTAATGCTGTACTAAAATTTATATATATATATATATACGGGATAATAGGTTATCGTTATAGGCAGTCCACTTAGATGTAGTCCAGTTAGAGTACTCCGTGAAGTAGATAGTATTAACGTGTGGCTTAGTTTGGCCCAAGAAGACGTTTCCATAGTGATGCTGCCAGTTCGCGGTGATTTCTATGTAGGTTATACTTGGAGTAATAATAATTCAAGAAAGAAGAGTGACATGGTTCGCTATACAATAAGGGCATTATTCACATTGCTGACAATTGTTTCTTTGATCTGGTAGGTCTAGAGTTCGCTACCCGCCTGATTTTGCGTCAATCGCTCTCCAATACTTTGTTTATAACCAGTCGTTTTCATCAGAGCGTTTTCCAATATGCGCCCTTTTGGCTGTATTATATTACAGACAAGCAATCAAGCATCCACAGACTTTTAGTGATATATATATATATATATATATATATATATATTAAGTAAGAATATTTTCGAAATATGTACGTCAATACTCATCTTTTTCCATTTCTCCGAGGGTTCTTAACCCCACTGTCAGGCTAAATAATTTCTTTAATTCTTTAGTCAAAATACGGCGATAGCTTACATTTCTAATATATATATATATATATATATATATATATATATATATATATATATATATATATATATATATATGATAATAATGGAGCTGCGGCGCTGCAAATGGGTTACATATGAAAAAGTTTGTCCTCATCAGTGGCCATCCAACCGTCGTAGGCATTTCGTCGCATTAAAGGCCATACTAATTGGTTGTTTGTTCTATCTGTGTGTGTCTGATTTGTTTGGTTAGTTTGGTTTTTGTGTGTCTATATGTCTTCAGTTTGTCCTTAATTACTAGTTGTGATGTTGCTATTTCACTCATGTTTCCTGTTTAATTTTGGTTGGAGTTCGTTTATATTTGTTGCCTCTGTGATTTGTCTGAGCATTGTATCTTTTCTCTCTGTGGATATAGTTTTTATCTCTATGTTCTCTAATGTGCCCATATCTTCTATTTTGGCATGTTGGTGGCGTACTGATGAGTTTTTCCCATCCTGGAGTTCTCGCCAGTATTCACTTATCCTTTCTCCTATGCTACGGGCTGTTTCACCTATGTATGTTATATTCTTATTCCTACACTGTCCCTCAGTACATCTTATGCTATATACCACGTTCCTAGTTTTGCAGTTTATTTGTGGGCTTAGCTTGCAGACTATGCATTTCCTATCAGCACTGAGGCATCTTTGAAATGTTTCACCCACCATTACCTATACAGAAAGATGGAGCGCGTGGACCAGAGCCATACGGACCGCGAAAACCATGATGAATTAAAGACAATGATCGCACATGCGGTGGGGGCCAGTATAAAACTAACCCTTAAGGAACATATGCTCAAGTTTAAGTTTAAGTTCAAGAGGAGGTGGCAGCCATTGGCATTAGCATTGCAGGTGGGACAGAAGAGTTAAGCAACAATTAGACGACAATTTTATAACCCTGACTATGTACTCCCGCTACGTAGATGACATAAATATCGTAGTAAAAACACCCCACGGGAGAACAGTCAGGAATTAGAGAAGAACACCATGGAAAGCATCCAGCAAATAGCTAACTCCATCCACCATAGTATTAAAGTTACTATAGACTACCCAACTAAACACCCCAATCATAGATTACCCGTACTAGACACAGAACTCTGTTTGGAAACTATTAGTAATAGAACGCAAATCCTCCATTCGCATTATGCCAAACCCATGACCTCCAAATACCTGATCCACCGAAACTCAGCTATTTCGGACCACATAAAAATCAACATACTGATTGCGTACTTAGTAAGAGTGATGAGGAACGTATCGCGCAGGCGAGGCGGTAAAGTAAAGAGTGAGAAGAGGAAGGACGGGGCGTGGGGATGAGAGAAAAAAGTGGGACAAAAAACATACGTGCGTATTCAGTCGGCCATCTTGGGTATATATGTGGGTGAGGGGGGGCATTTAAGGTAAATTTAAGGAGGCACGTGGCCTAGTGTCGTGGGTTCGATTCCTGGGTTACATGTGTTCTTGAGCAAAACACTTCATTTCACGTTGCTCCAGCATACTCTGCTGAAAATAAGTACCAGCAATAGCTGGGATTTTATCCCTTCGATGGACTGGCGTCCTGTCGCAGGGGAAGTCTTGTACTCTCAGTCGCTTCACACCATGAAACAGAGGTAAGCACCGCCCAAATGAGTCTTCTGGCTTAAGACAGACTTTAGACTTAGATATTTATTTGTGTATATATATATATATATATATATATAAAGAGATATTTATTTAATTATGTCTCATATAAAATAATACAACCAGCTATGCACGAAATACTGATTAGTTAGCACCCGAAACACTAAATTGGGAAAATACTTAGGTATATCCTAATGTTTGTTGAGTGAGATGGAGTTGGTCAGAGTATCGCTTAATGTATTAATTATATATATATATTTATATTTATTTATATATATGTATATGTATGTGTGTGTATGAACGCATGCGCATGTATATGTTTGTGTATGTGTGTATGTATGCGTATGCAAATGTGTGTTTACGAGTGTGTGCATGTATATGTATATATGCATGTATATGTATGTATATATGTATATGTATGCATGTATGTATGCATATATATATATATGTGTGTGTGTGTGTATGTATATATGTTTATATGTATGTGTATATATGTGTGTGTGCGTGATTAGTTCTATTAGCTGCACCTAATGAACTACTTTGACTCCCCACGATGAACTTGACGCCAGATCGTCTGCAATGTGGCCACCTGGTGGGGGAATGATTAGGGTTGGTATAATGAAGGCAGAGAACTGAGAGAGAGAGAGATACATACAGAGAGATATGGAGACATATGCATGCACATACATACAAAGAGAGAGAGAGAGATACATACACATACAAAGAGAGCGCGAAAGAACTGAGACACACACGTACACAGAGACAGAGGGAGAACTGAGGGAGAGAGAGACACTCACACTATGGAATGAAGGAGAGACATTGGGGTGGGGCTACTGGTGGATAAAGTCATATTAATGACTACACACACACATACATATACATATATGCACACATATACATATGCACACACACACACACGCACACACACACATATATATATATATATGTGTGTGTTTACAGTAATTAACAACGCCATTCTGATTTGAATACATACACACACATATATACATAAATAAACACACATAAATACATATACAGCCACACGCAAACACAGGCTCACACACGCATGTGCACGTGCACACACGTGTATATATATGAGAGGTGCATGTGGTTGTATTTATATTTGTGCATGTATGTAATGTATGTATGTAATGTATGTATGTATATATGTGTGTATGTATGTGAGTATGTGTATGTAATGTATGTATGTGTAGTGACCTACGTTCCGAGGGTTCATGGATACATTCTCCGTGTGTTGTTTGGCTCAGTTCAGCCAATCGCCGCCAGCGTAGGAGAATGTATCTCGATTTCCGCTCTGAGGGAAAAATTCCCGCGTCTATTCAGAAATCTCTCTCTTGCTGCTTTGGACTCTGAGAGATGAACACGCGATAATGTAACGGTGAGACTTGCACTTTGGCTTGTCGGCCTTCCTTGGGCCTGGCACAATGCCACATTCCTTGTGTAACCTTTTATATTGTTAACTTTAACTATCCAATTCAACAAACTTTTACTTTGTTTCTGACTTTGTCTCTTTCAAATAAACAAACATTTATTATCAATATTCTTGCCGATGGGCTGTGTATTGGCAGTATAGGTAGAGGGTCGGACGCCATGCTTTGCAACATAGAGTTACGGCCCTTTATGATCTGAGTTCAAATCCAGCCGAGGTTAACTTTGCCTTTCATCCTTACAGGGTCGATAAAATAAAGTACCAGTAATGCACTGGTTAATTGCTGGCCTTGTGCCAAAAGTAGAAACAATTATATTATCTTTCTGCTAAAGTGGTGATATCTATTATTATACTCATCTGTCAAAAATGGTGACCCCGACGTGATTCGAACACGCAACCTTCTGATCTATGTTTAGCATCTCCCAAGGGGTTGGTTTGCCGGGTGTAAACAACTAACCACGGTTTGTCCCAGAGGCGGGAAAGCTCAGATTCGGTTTCGAATCTTCGCCGCCGTTATATATGTATGTCAGTATGTATGTGTTTATTCCACATAAACGGTGATGGAAACGAGGAGGGGACACAGAGGAACGATATTCCCCTGCTTTTCCATTCACCTCTCCCACCCTCTTCCTTCCAAACCCCAGCCTCACGGTCCTTAGCCTACCCCTAGTATCCAATGCAGTCATGGCCAAACTGCACACCTAATTTTAGAATTGCCTCGACATTTTTAGTAGTGCGACCCACCTTATGAAGTGCCACATCTTATGCGGGCCACTACTCAAAAAAGTTTGCCTATGCCTGTTCTTAAACCTATTCCCCTCACAGAACACAAATTAATACACATCTAGGGTTAACATTGTCTTGTGATAAGTAAATACAGATTTTGAATATATTTTACCTGGAAATTTGATATTGAAAATTTTCAGGTACACTCGGGTCTCGAATAATCGTCAACTTATTAAATTTTGCAATCTATCTCCGGCGAAATTAGCATTCCTTCGATATTTAATTTTCTTTGGATATTAAAAACCATTATACATGACAAAAAAAGTACATTACTAGAAATCCCATACATTATATAATAAATAGGATGGGTTGGGGTCTCAATATGTAAACTAAACGACTAATTCTGGGGTTTTTTTAAATCAACGGAGAAAACCTAGAAAAATTACCAATTTTCCACTCCCAACCCCACTTATTCCAACTCACCTGCTTATTCCACCCCTCCCTAATAATTTGGGACCTGAGAGTAACATTTCCAAAATCTAAAATTAAATTTAGAAAAAAAAACTCTGAACAGAAAATGTCTAAAACAGGTTTATTAAATCAAATGTGTGTAGTATATTTACTTGAGGAAAGATCGTTGCAAAATAATTGTAATATCAGAGTAAAGAATTTCATTTTGTTCGTTTGTTTGTTTATGCTGTCATGGACGGCGAATTGGCAGAGTCGTTAGAACGTCGGATAGAATGCTTTATGGTATTCGTTCCGGCTCTCTGAGTTGAAATCCCGCCGAGGTCAACTTTGCCTTTCATCCTTTCGAGGTTGATAAAAAAGTACCAGTCTAGTACTGGAGTCGATTCTTCCTCTATATCTCTTTCTCATTTCCTCTCTCTTACTTTCTTCCTCTCTCTGGAAAAAAGCTGCTGTACTCAAGCCAGGAGATGGATTGGCTCCGCCAGGCTTAAAATGCCCAAGAATGCCCAAGTATGTCGATACGGCACCCCTACGACTCTATCAGGAGTCATGATGATATTTTGAAGTTTCGTGTGGTACAAGACATTAAGAGTTAATTCATAAATGATAAATCCATTTATAGGCCACTCTGTACACAATCTTTGTCAAGGTGTTGTGTTATGTATAATATGGTCAGGGCTATGAATAGCTGCTAGGTGGAAATATATCAGGTGAAGAATATTTTAAAGTGAATAAATTTTCATGGATTACTGTTTTCTTTCGTCTTCTCAGTAGATGTGTGTTCTCTTGAAATATGATTCAATTGGAGACCGAGGAGTAGACCCCGAGTAATATGGTTCGATACCATCCATAAGCTTGGCTGGTCTCCCTTGGGAATCTAGCAGGATCAGTTGGAGATAGTTGCTTCTGACAGGACCCGCTGGAATGAGTGTTTGGGGACTCTTCCCCCACAACCCTTTCAGGAATAAGTGGACGAAGAAGAAAGACCTGTAATGAGTTCACGGCGAAGGTATTTGTGCTCACCCAGAAGTGAGCTGAGTGCAAACTCTCCTTAAAAGGTCAAGCGGAGGTGGCGAACACTTACATAGCGTCCGTCATCTACTACCGCTTGACAGTCGTGCCTTGTCTCCGTGATCACCTCGCCAAAATGGAACGTCTACTCTTCAAGTTCCTTTGAAAGAAACAGGCTCCATTAGTGAGGAGATTCATCTACTGCCAACACTCTTCTAACGGGAGCTGGGCATGCAGTGGCTGATGATGCGCAAACACGCACTGAGGCTACGACATCTCCGGGTATTCCTGACCGGTGAACCAGTGTGGTCGTCGTTTGTGAGACAAGTTTTTCCACAACTCGTCTCGCTAACGGAGCTGCAGTCATGGGGCAAGCGAAGATTGAAAATGGGCGCCTAGCACCTCGAGTGCGTTCAGGCGCCCAAAGCCCTCTACCAAGCTGAAACGGCAATCAGCAGAGACTCCACTTCGACATTCTATAGGGGATTAGTGGAGGAAAAGTGCGACGACGTTCTCGGGGTGACTTTAGGCATCAAAGAGGATGAACTGGCCAGTCTGTTCTGGAGGACTTTGCGTCCAGGACCTATGGATAACTTCCAGAGGTCTCTGGCCTGGCAATGCTACCGAGGAGCTCTACCAATTTCGAGACAAGATCTACAGGCACGTACGCCCTGGCAGGGATCATACCAAAAGGACCTGTCCAAAATGCGAGCAGGACATTGAAACCGTTCTGCTCGTAATTCAGTGTCCAGGGGTGGCCGACCCGTGGAACTATGTCAAACAGCTACTGTCAAGTGTGGGACAAATCTATTGATAGCCGAGTCCATCGTGAGAATCCCCCGCCGCCTCATTTAAAAACTAAGGAGAGGAGGTTTTCCTCTGTCTGGTTGCTATGATGAAAGAGTTAATATGGTGGACGAGATTTAAAGGACTGAGGGCAAACACCTTCCTGTCCGGACAACAATTCATCCCCTTCTTTAAATACCACTTCAGAAGGAAGGTGAGTGGAGAGAGAGGTGCTGCACCGTAGTAAATTCGCTGAAAGGTGGGTGAATGTGGAGAAAATGGCCTGAGTGATTGGGTCTTTTTGTATATAAACCTGTAGGTTAAAGAAGACAAAAGAGAGAAGACAGGAGAACTTACAAAGCATGCTCCTGGAGTTGAGGGTTGTTCTATCTACGAGATGTAAAACAACCCTGCAGTAACGTTTCCCCTGTTAGGGATTTCGATTATTATTTATTATTTTATAAATGTTAAAACTTTTGTTTACACGCTTAAATGTAAAAACCCCGCCATATGTCCTGTAATGTCCCATTTCTTGTGCGCCCCTGTGCCAAATGAAGAAACCTATCTATCTATCTATCTATCTATCTCTCTGCCAGACGTGTGTAACTTCGCGGAGAAGTTTCCGTTAATTTATGTAAGAAAAACACGTGAGTTTTCAGTTAAATTTTATATTATTGTGTAACTTGACTCCCCGTCTGGACCTTCAGGTGGTGGGTCAACTCATTTTTGCCCCTACGGGGGCGAAATATTCGTTTGAAAAATTTTTTCTCCATCGAATTTTGGAAATTATCTCGTAAGAAGTTTGATTACGTTATGAACGCTGCGTTCAACGATAATGGTGGTGGAGAGTCGGTAAGACTACAGAGCTCGCAGTCAACATCGTCTTCTTCCCTAGATACTATGGAGATGGAAAGACGAAATGAAAATGTAAAAACAAATTCATACCCAAACAACACAAATGACACCAAACAGTTCAATGACAACAAAAATAACAACAACACCAATAATGATGATAAAAACAACAATGACAACAACAACAAAGAAAAATATAAAGACAACACCAATAACACCAGCATCAAAGACAACAACACCACCAACACCAAGGAAAATACGAATAATATAAACATCAGTGACAACTAGAATAACAACAACAATAACAACAATAATGACAACACCACCAACACGGATAATTCCATAAAGAAACCAAAATCTCCTTTGCACAGACATGTCACTTTCTAAAAAAAATGGTGCTTTCAGCATCAATTCTCCGGTAGAAATACGCAAGGAAACTGCTCTCAAAACGATAGTTTTTAGGACAGTTTCCAATTCTACCCGAAAACCAGTCCAATTGTCACAGAAAGAAATTGAACTGGTTTTAAAAATTCAATGAATGATATTGTATTCATTCAAAGAAGCAAACTCTTTGGGAGTATTTCGGTACTCATGAAGGATCAATTGACGGCCCAAAATTACTCTGTGTCGCCAATTGTATCCAACTTATATACCTTTTTCCCTATATACATGGGAAAAAGGACACAAAAGATTAAAATCACGAGTGTCACACCAAAGGTGAACATATGGTGGATACTGTGCGGCTTCATCAATTTTCATGTAAACAGAATACTGTCAGTAGGAAAGTCCCCCAGAGATGTATTCAATGGGACCAGCGTTGAAGTTCTGGTGCAAATGAGCCCAGAGCGAATAGCTGGATCCACAGCGAGCAACAGCTGGTCCCCATCTTCGATGACTTTGAGATCTACGCATCTCTCTGTCAACCGGGGTGGGTGCAGAGTTGCCGTTTTGCTGCGGAAACACCTGGGCCTCGTAACACAGACGGTACATCTGGACCCGGAGGGTCGACTGGTGGTCCTAGACGTTGACGGTAGTGAAGGTGGAGCCATCAGGTAGGTGATCGCATATTCCCCATCCGGGACACCGCGGCCAGACTTCTTCAAACGTCTAGAGACATTTCTGGGAACGTCCCGCCCCTTGCTTTTAGTGGGGGACTGAAATGGAATCCTAGATGCACGTTGGGACTATGTGGGAGCATGTCCCGATAAAGGGGGGTGTAACAGCCTCAAACAGTTAATCGACCGATTTGACCTGGCCGATAGATATCGACTAGATTTTCCGACTGTGCCACTGTGGACGTGGACTAATCGCAGTGGAACATCTATATCGTACCTAGATAGGGTTCTAGTTAGAAATAAGGATAGGGACATGTTAAGCTGTCCACAAATATTCATGGTTGCCTATTCAGATCACAAACTAGTGACCTGCATGGCCAACCTTGTTAGAACCCATAGACAAGGACCCGGCTACTGGAAGCTGAACTTGTCGTTACCGACAAACAAGGCCTACAGTAGACGGATTATCACTTTAGTTAAACAGCACTTGACAGGGGCCATTGTCAACAACAGATGGTGGTACTCTCTCAAGAGGGCAGTTAGATTAGACTCGTTAGTTTTTAGTAAAGAATTAGCGTTAGATAGAAATAGAACCGAGAAGGAACTGGTAGATAAAGTAGAAGAGGCAATTAGAAGTGGCAACGTAGCTAGCGTGCTAGCAACGAGAACGGCCTTGGACCAGTTCTTCGACGCAAAGCACGAGGGCTTCGTTGTCAGAAGCAAAATACCTGCTCTGGGAAACGAGGGAGCCAAACCTGTTAGCTGGGCCCGAGTGACGGAGGCAAAAAGTGGCCAGAAGTCCACGATTCGGTATTTGAAGGACCAAAACGGACGCGTGATACGTGAGCCGAAGCAGATGTGTGCGGCCTTTCAGCGGCACTTTGCTCAACTGTTCGGGCGGGGCGGCGCGCCGGGAGGGGCTATGGATATAGGTCCATACCTCGACGGCCTACCTCGACTCTCGGACAGCGAGGCAAAGTTCTGCGAAAAGCCGATTTCAGCCGCTGAGATAGGGGACGCGCTGAGCCAATGCGGCAAACGCAAATCTCCAGGTCTCGACGGTCTACCCTGCGAATTTTACGTAGCAATGCCGGACTTATTCTCTAGTCTCCTGGAAGCGGTCTACTGCAACTGGCAACAGAACGGGAGAATTCCCAGTTCTGTAACCGGAGGCATACTCACACTAGTCAGGAAGGACGAGAATAAGGGGGATGAAATAGGCAACTTCCGGCCCATAACTCTGCTAAACACAGAGTTACAGATTTTGGCCAAGGTGTTGGCAAAGAGGCTAGCGCTTGTCGTCGAGAACCTGGTGGGAGAAGCGCAGACATGCGCAATCCCGACCAGGTCCATACACGACAACCTCCACCTCATGGGATACATCATAGAGAGGGTGTGGTGTAAACCCGGCTTCGGTGGGGCCCTGATCAACTTGGATCAGTATAAGGCTTTCGATAGGGTTGACCATCGTTACCTGGATGCGGTGCTCGAGGCGGCAGGCTTCAGACCCGTGTTCAGGGGCTGGATTGCTGCAATGCACAACAGCAACATCTGCTCAAGGGTGAAGGTGAACGGCTACCTCTCGGAGCCGTTCCATATTACGCGATCCATTCGACAGGGATGCCCTCTCTCCTCCCTTCTGTACGTACTGACTCTCGAGCCACTACTGAGGAAGTTGGAGCTATTGCAGGGCATCCCTTTCAAGCCGGGACTGCGAAAAGCGGCGTCGGCCTACGCCGACGACGTGACAGTAATGGTGTCGAGCGCCTCGCAAATCGAGGAAGTCGGCACCTCACGGAGGGAATACGAAAGTTTCGCAGGAGCGAAGCTGAACCAGGACAGGTCCATCGGTTTGCAACTCGGATCGAGGAGAGGCAAACCGATGCCTTCCGATTGCGTCGTCGGACGCTGGACGGAAGGATCGGTAAAGCTGCTCGGGGTCTGGTTTGGTCCGGACCTCCAGGTGGAGAAGAACTGGAACGAAGTGACGGCCAAGGTGTTTGCACTCACCCAGAAGTGGGCCGAGTGCAAACTATCCTTGAAAGGTCGAGCGGAGGTGGCGAACACTTTTATAGCGTCCGCCATCTAATACCGCTTGACCGTCGTGCCTTGTCCAGCCAAACCGCTCGCCAAAATGGAGCGCGCTCTTCCAATTCCTTTGGAAGAGGCGGGCTCCTTTGGCGAGAAGATCCATCTGCTGCCAACACTCTTCTAACGGAGGGCTGGGGAAGCCGTGGTTGACGATGCGCAAACACGCGCTCAGGCTGCGGCATCTCTACGTATTCCTCACCGGACAACCGGTGTGGGCCCCGTTCGTGAGGCGAGCCTTCCCACGACTCGTCTCGCTGACCGAGCTGCAGTCCTGGGTCAAGCAAAGACCGAGGATAATGGGCGACTGGCACATCGAATGTGCTCAGGCGCTCACAGCCCTCTGGCAGGTGGACTCGGCGATCAGTGGAGACTCCACTTCGTCATTCTATAGAGGGTTGATCCGCAGCAAGTGCGACGACGCGCTCGGTGAAACCTTAGGCGTAGAGGAAGAAGAACTGGCCAGTCTGTTCGGTAGGACCTTCCGCCCGGGACCGATGGACAACTTCCAAAAGTCCCTGGCCTGGCAGTGCTACCGAGGTGCTCTACCAGTTCGAGACAAGCTCTACAGACATGGGCGCCAGGGCAGGGACCCTGCAAAAAAGATCTGTCCGAGGTGCGTGCGAGACGAAGAAACCGCCGCGCACGCATTCATACACTGCCCGGACGTCACTGACCTGTGGGGCTATGTAGAACGATTATTGTCGCGGGTGGGACCAATCCGGTTGTCCACCGAGTCCATTGTCATGATCAAACCGCCACCGTCTTGAAAAACGAAGGAGAGGCGGTTTTCCTTTGTGTGATAGCTATGGCGAAAGAGGTTGTATGGTGGACAAGGTTGAAAGGGCTGAAGTCAGACACCTTTCTCTCCGGCCAACAATTTATTCTTTTTTTCAAATACCACTTTGGAAGAAGAATCCGGATGGGGAGAGAGGTGCTGTACCCCACCAAGTTTTATGAAAGGTGGGTGAAAGTGGCGAGAATGGCCCGAGTGAATGGGCCTTCTTTCTATATCAGCCTGTAGGTTGAGGAAAAGGAGGAGGAGAGGAAAGGAGTACAAACTCTTCGTACTCCTGGAGATGTGGGTTGCACATTTTTTCGGGGGTATGTGTTACCCATATGAACTGTCTCCCCCTATTGGGGAAAATCGACTAATTTTTTAAATTGCATTTGTGATAACATTTTACACGTTTTTATTGTATGTAAACTTCCCCCTTTCTATTTGTCCCTTTCTTTTGTGCCTCTGTGGCTAATAAAGAAACATATCTATCTCTCTCTACCAGACGTGTGTAGCTTCGCGGAGAAGATTCCGTTAATTTATGTAAGAAAAAAACGTGAGTTTTCAGTTTAATTTTATATTATTGTGTAACTTGACCCTCCGTCTGGATCTTCAGGTGGTGGGTCAACTCATTTTCGCCCCTACAAAGGCGGAATATTCGTTTGAAAAAATTTTTCTCCATCGAATTTTGGAAAAAATATCGTAAGAGGTTTGATTACGTTCAACGATAATGGTGGTGGAGAGTCGGTAAGACTACAGAGCTCGCAGTCAACATCGTCTTCTTCCCTAGATACTATGGAGATGGAAAGACGAAATGAAAATGTAAAAACAAATTCATACCCAAACAACACAAATGACACCAAACAGTTCAATGACAACAAAAATAACAACAACACCAATAATGATGATAAAAACAACAATGACAACAACAACAAAGAAAAATATAAAGACAACACCAATAACACCAGCATCAAAGACAACAACACCAACACCAAGGAAAATACGAATAATATCCATATCAGTGACAACAAGAATACCAACAACAATAACAACAATAATGACAACACCACCAACACGGATAATTCCATAAAGAAACCAAAATCTCCTTTGCACAGACAGTTCAAAAAAAGGAGGAACTGACATATCTCGACCTAACAAATGCCGAACAACTTTTAAAGGACGCTAGGAGATATGTCACTTTCTAAAAAAATGGTGCTTTCAGCATCAATTCTCCGGTACAAATTCGCAAGGAAACTGCTCTCAAAACGATAGTTTTTAGGACAGTTTCCAATTCTACCCGAAAACCAGTCCAATTGTCACAGAAAGAAATTGAACTGGTTTTCAAAAATTTAATTAATGATATTGTATTCATTCAAAGAAGCAAACTCTTTGGGAGTATTTCGGTACTCATGAAGGATCAATTGACGGCCCAAAATTACTCTGTGTCGCCAATTGTATCCAACCTGTATACCTTTTTCCCTACATACATGGGAAAAAGAACACAAAAGATTAAAATCACGAGTGTCACACCAAAGGTGAACATATGGTGGATACTGTGCGGCTTCATCAATTTTGATGAAGCTGAATACTGTCAGTAGGAAAGTCCCCCAGAGATGTATTCAATGGGACTAGCGTTGAAGTTCTGGTGCAAATGAGCCCAGAGCGAATAGCTATGATCCCACAACGTGTACGCCTGGACGGACTCACCTACATAAACTTTTCGGTTGAGGGTAGGCGGCCCTCATGTTACCATTGCTTTACCAGGGGTCACCTGAGGGCTTCCTGTCCTAAATTAATGAGTAAAAAAAAGGCTCTTCTGCCGACACCCATCAAAACAACACAACCACCAACACCACCACAACAACAACACCAACACACAAAAATAACCACAACAAACACAGTCGCACCCAACCCCACTCAACCTAAAACCACTGCAAAATCACATACAGACACAACAGCTCCCCAAGACATACCCCTCCCCAATCACACAGACGATACAATAGATGAGGCTATCTCGCCATCACCCAGTAAAGACGAGGGAGAACCCCATCGCTCTCGAAAAGAAAGAAAAGATATCACAAAAGCAAAAAACCAGCAAACACTACCACAAACATACAACCACCAACACAAACAACAAAAACATCACAAACAAAACCCCCACCTCCCGAAAACAAAATACCTACAACAAAACGAAAGCACACACAAGAACTACAGACAAAAACAAACACAACACAAGAAAATTACACTTACACTTACATAAACACTGAAAACAAAACACTAATGGAGACCATCACGAACGACCCTTCGGTTTTCACCGAAGGGAAAACTTTCGCCCACTCTATTAAAAATAACAAAAAACTGAACCTAAAACTGATTAGGGTCCCTATACAAACTTATAGGTCCCTAAAAGAAACATTTGAAAAGGATGTGGGGAATTCCTGCGTGAAACCACTTAACCGCGTTCTTCTCAAATGTCTCCCCACCCCAGACACCCCCATCCCACCAGACCCCACCCCACCAAACATCTCTGTCCAACCCCGCCGGAAACCACCACCCACCCAGACAATCCCTCCAACACCCCCATGGAAATCGTGCAGCCTGGTCCCAAGGAGACGAAGGGTGAGTGATCTCTTTTCCTCTTTTAACTTTTCAGCACCAACATGGCCAATATAAGAGTTGGATATGTGAACGTACGCGGCCTGGGGATACCGTGGAAACAGGGCAAACTCTTAAACGACCTCGGGTCGCACAGTATGGATGTGGTAGCCATTTGCGAGTCCAGGATCCACAGCGAGCGACAGCTGGCCCCCATCTTCGATGAGTTTGAGATCTACGCATCTCTCTGTCAACCGGGGGGTGGGGCGGAGTTGCCGTTTTGCTGCGGAAACACCTGGGCCTCGTAACACAGACGGTATATCTGGACCCGGAGGGTCAACTGGTGGTCCTAGACGTTGACGGTAGTGAAGGTGGAGTCTTCAGGCTGGTGGCCGCATATGCCCCATCCGGGACACCACAGCCAGACTTCTTCAAACGTCTAGAGACTTTTCTGGAAACGTCCCGCTCCTTGCTTTTAGTGGGGGACTGGAATGGAATCCTAGATGCACGTTGGGACTATGTGGGAGCATGTCCCGATAAAGGGGGGTGTAACAGCCTCAAACATTTAATCGACCGATTTGACCTGGCCGATAGATATCGACTAGATTTTCCGACAGTGCCACTGTGGACGTGGACTAATCGCAGTGGAACATCTAGATCGTACCTAGATAGGGTTCTAGTTAGAAATAAGGATAGGGACATGTTAAGCTGTCCACAAATATTCATGGTTGCCTATTCAGATCACAAACTAGTGACCTGCATGGCCAACCTTGTTAGAACCCATAGACAAGGACCCGGCTACTGGAAGCTGAACTTGTCGTTACCGACAAACAAGGCCTACAGTAGACGGATTATCACTTTAGTTAAACAGCACTTGACAGGGGCCATTGTCAACAACAGATGGTGGTACTCTCTCAAGAGGGCAGTTAGATTAGACTCGTTAGTTTTTAGTAAAGAATTAGCGTTAGATAGAAATAGAACCGAGAAGGAACTGGTAGATAAAGTAGAAGAGGCAATTAGAAGTGGCAACGTAGCTAGCGTGCTAGCAACGAGAACGGCCTTGGACCAGTTCTTCGACGCAAAGCACGAGGGCTGCGTTGTCAAAAGCAAAATACCTGCTCTGGGAAACGAGGGAGCCAAGGCTGTTAGCTGGGCCCGAATGACGGGGGCAAAAAGTGGCCAGAAGTCCACGATTCGGTATTTGAAGGACCAAAACGGACGCGTGATACGTGAGCCGAAGCAGATGTGTGCGGCCTTTCAGCGGCACTTTGCTCAACTGTTCGGGCAGGGCGGCGCGCCGGGAGGGGCTATGGATTTAGGTCCATACCTCGACGGCCTACCGCGACTCTCGGACAGCGAGGCAAAGTTCTGCCAAAAGCCGATTTCAGCCGCTGAGATAGGGGACGCGCTGAGCCAATGCGGCAAACGCAAGTCTCCAGGTCTCGACGGTCTACCATACGAATTTTACGTAGCAATGCCGGACTTATTCTCTAGTCTCCTGGAAGCGGTCTACTGCAACTGGCAACAGAACGGGAGAATTCCCAGTTCTGTAACCGGAGGCATACTCACACTAGTCAAGAAGGACGAGAATAAGGGGGATGAAATAGGAAACTTCCGGCCCATAACACTGCTAAACACAGAGTTACAGATTTTGGCCAAAGTGTTGGCAAAGAGGCTAGCGCTTGTCGTCGAGAACCTGGTGGGAGAAGCGCAGACATGCGCAATCCCGACCAGGTCCATACACGACAACCTCCACCTCATGCGATACATCATAGAGAGGGTGGGGTGTCAACCCGGCTTCGGTGGGGCCCTGATCAACTTGGATCAGTCTAAGGCTTTCGATAGGGTTGACCATCGTTTGCTCGAGGCGGCAGGCTTCGGACCCGTGTTCAGGGGCTGGATTGCTGCAATGCACAACAGCAACATCTGCTCAAGGGTGAAGGTGAACGGCTACCTCTCAGAGCCGTTCCATATTACGCGATCCATTCGACAGGGATGGCCTCTCTGCTCTTTTCTGTACGTACTGACTCTCGAGCCACTACTGCGGAAGTTGGAGCTATTGCAGGGCATCCCTCTGGAACCTGGACTGCGGAAAGCGGCGTCGGCCTACGCCGACGACGTGACAGTAATTGTGTCGAGCGCGACGCAAATCGAGGAAGTCGGCACCTTACTGAAGGAATACGAAAGTTTCACAGGAGCGAAGCTGAACCGGGATAATACCATCGATTTGCAACTCGGATCGTGGAGGGGCAAACCGATGCCTTCCGATGGCGTCGTCGGACGCTGGACGGAAGGACCGGTAAAGCTGCTCGGGGTCTGGTTTGGTCCGGACCTCCAGGTGGAGAAGAACTGGAACGAAGTGACGGCCAAGGTGTTTGCACTCACCCAGAAGTGGGCCGTGTACAAACTATCCTTGAAAGGTTGAGCGGAGGTGGCGAACACTTTTTTAGCGTCCGCCATCTACTACGGCTTGACCGTCGTGCCTTGTCCAGCCAAAACGCTCGCTAAAATGGAGCGCGCGCTCTTCCAATTCCTTTGGAAGAGACGGGCTCCTTTGGTGAGAAGATCCATCTGCTGCCAACACTCTTCTAACGGAGGGCTGGGGATGCCGTGGTTGACGATGCTCAAACACGCGCTCAGGCTGCGGCATCTCTACGTATTCCTCACCGGACAACCGGTGTTGGCCCCGTTCGTGAGGCGAGCCTTCCCACGACTCGTCTCGCTGACCGAGCTACAGTCCTGGGTCAAGCAAAGACCGAGGAAAATGGGCGACTGGCACATCGAATGTGCTCAGGCGGTCACAGCCCTCTGGCAGGCGGTCCCGGCGATCAGTGGAGACTCCACTTCGTCATTCTATAGAGGGTTGATCCGCAGCAAGTGCGACGACGCGCTCGGTGAAACTCTAGGCGTAGAGGAAGATGAACTGGCCAGTCTGTTCGGTAGGACCTTCCGCCCGGGACCGATGGACAACTTCCAAAAGTCCCTGGCCTGGCAGTGCTATCGAGGAGCTCTACCAGTTCGAGACAAGCTCTACTGACATGGGCGCCCGAGCAGGGACCCTGCAAAAAAGATCTGTCCGAGGTGCGTGCGTAACGAAGAAACCGTCGCGCACGCATTCATATACTGCCCGGGCGTCACTGACCTGTGGGGCTATGTAGAACGACTATTATCCCGGGTGGGACCAATCCGGTTGACCACCGAGTCCATTGTCATGATCAAACCGCCACCCTCTTTCAAAAACGAAGGAGAGGCGGTTTTCCTTTGTGTGATAGCGATGGCGAAAGAGGTTGTATGGTGGACAAGGTTGAAAGGGCTGAAGTCAGACACCTTTCTCTCCGGCCAACAACTGATTCTTTTTTTCAAATACCACTTTGGAAGAAGAATCAGGATGGAGAGAGAGGTGCTGTACCCCAGCAAGTTTTATGAAAGGTGGGTGAAAGTGGCGAGAATGGCCCGAGTGAATGGGCCTTCTCTCTATATCAGCCTGTAGGTTGAGGAAAAGGAGGAGAGGAGGAAAGCAGTACAAACTCTCCGTACTCCTGGAGATGAGGGTTGCACATTTTTTCGCGGGTATGTGCTACCCTATTGGGGAAAATCGACTAATTTTTTAAATTGCATTTGTGATAACATTTTACACGTTTTTATTGTATATAAACTTCCCCCTTTGTATTTGTCCCCTTCTTTTGTGCCCCTGCGGCTAATAAAGAAACATATCTATCTATCTATCTATCTGGGATGGACACACGTGTGAAACTTGCTGAGTAAGTTCTGCTTTAATTTCTATAGAAATTCTTGATTGTAAACTTTCATTTTTGTACCATTTTGTAGAGGCACTGCCAGGTCAAATTTTGATCTGGTCAGTCTCTCAAAATATTCTACGCCTTTAGGCGAAATAGTTAACAAAAAGTTTTTTTTTTTAAAAGCTAACATTTTTTTTTAAATGGCTGAATTCTCTTCATCAAAATTTGAAGGGGGAAAGGGGAAGGTATGCTTACAGCTTCCCCCTGCCACTGTCATAGTAACAGATGTCAAAGACAAAGGTCAGCCAGAGGAAGGATTTTCTCCACCTGCTGACCGAAACTTGACGTTGCCATGGCAACAAACCAAATGTGTGAAACAATGAACAAAACCAACACAAACAGCGGCACCAGCAACAACAACAACAACAATGCTACGAACGAAAACAACACCAACAACAAGACCAATAACTGTGATAACAACAACAATGATAACAACAACACCACCAACTACAACAGCAACACAAACAAGGAAAAGGTTTCCTTCGCCCAGACGGCAAGGAAAACCCTCGACTATCTGCCAGTAGATATAAGCAAAGCGAAGGAGCTACTGGCAGATGCCAAAAAATACATAGTGTACGGGGAAAATGGATAATTTTCGATCCACACAATCAAAAGAAAAACAAGAAAACACACCTCAGACACACAAATGAAAACAACCCCTCCCCAAAACATAACACAGACACCAACACAAAAGAGCACACAACAACAGCAAACAAAAAATACCACACAAAAACAAAAATATGCATACACATACATAAACACAAGAAATAAAAAACTACTAAACATTGTGTACAACAACAATTTAGTAAAAACCCAAGGGCCTAACTTCACCCAGGCAGTGGATTTCCCCCACCTCAAAATGATTAAGGCCCCAGAGGACACATATAAAACACTAAAAAACAACTTTAAAGAGGACGTGCCCCCCCACCCCTGCATCGGGCCCATTAACCGCGTCCTCCTAAAAAACTTCCCCACCCCCTCCCCAAACACCCATACAACTCCAAACACCCCAACCACACAACACACTGATGCCCCCACACTTCCACAAACCACCACCCCACCCAACAACCCATCCCCCACCCTCATGGAAATTGTGCGTCCCGGGTAACGGGCTGCACAATTTCCATGACGCAGAGCGGTAAGTGCCTTTTCTCTTCACCACCAACATGGCTATGCTAAGAGTAGGCTGTCTAAATGCGCGTGGCCTGGGCTCAACTTGGAAGCAAGCAATGCTTCTAAATGACCTCAGGTCACAACGTATAGATGTGATGGTTATTTGCGAGGCCCGGATCAGCAACGTGCGACAGCTGGCCCCCACCTTTGATGACTTTGAGATGCACGCATCTCTCTGTCAGCCCGGAAGTGGGGGGTGGGGTCGTCGTTCTGCTGCAAAAACATCTGGGTCTCGCAACACAGACGGTACATTTGGACTCGGAGGGTTGACTAGTGGTTCTGGACCTTGGCAGTGGTGAAGGCGGAGCGTTTAGGTTGGTAGCCGTCTACGGCCCTTTCGGGTCAATGCGGCCGGACTTCTTCCATCGTCTGGAGACTTTTCTAGGGACGTCCCGCTCCTTGCTATTAGTGGGGGACTGGAATGGTATCCTAGATGCACGTTGGGACTACGTAGGGGCCTGTCCCGATAGAGAGGGGTGTAATAGCCTCAAATGGTTAATCGGTCGATTTGACCTGGCCGATAGATATCGACTAGATTTTCCGACTGCGCCAACCTGTACTTGGGCAAACTGCAGCGGATCATCTAGGTCATACCTAGATAGGTTCTTAGTTAGAAATAAGGATAAGGACATTTTAAGTTGTCCAAAAATGCGCATGGTTGGCTATTCAGACCACAAGTTAGTGACCTGCATGGTCAACCTTGACAGATCACATAGACAGGGACCCGGTTACTGGAAGCTCAACTTGTCCTTACCAGCAAGTAAGGCTTACAGGGACCGGATTAGCACTTTAGTTAAGGAGCGGTTGACGGGCGCCATCGTCAACAGCAGGTGGTGGGTATCTCTCAAAAGAGAGATTAGAGTAGTCTCTATAGAATTTAGTAAGGAGTTAGCCTCAAATAGAAATAGGAAGGAAAGGGAGTTGGTAGATAGTGTAGAAGAGGCAATTAGAAGCGGCGACGTGGCCAGAGTGCTAGCGTCGAGAACGGCCCTGGGCCAGTTCTTCGACGCGAAACACGAAGGCTGCATCATCCGAAGCAAAATACGTGCTCTGGGAAACGAGGGGACCAAAGCTGTTAGCTGGGCCCGCGTGACAGAAGCCAAAAGAGGGAGTAGATCCACTATCCGGTCTTTGCGAGACCAGGATGGACGGGTGATCCTTGAACCTAAGCAGATGTGCGAGGCTTTTCAAAAGCACTTTGCCAGATTGTTCGGAAGGGGCGGGGAGCCGGTTGGGGAAGTGGACTTCGGTCCATACCTCGACAGCCTGACGCGTCTCTAGGACAGGGAGGCGAAGTCCTGCGAGGAGCCGATTTCAGCCGCTGAGATAGAGGATGTGCTGAGCCAATGCGGCAAACGCAAATCCCCGGGTCCCGATGGTCTTCCATACGAACTATATCTAGCTATGCCGGACTTGTTCCCCGATCTTCTCGAGGCGGTCTACTGCAACTGGCAACAGAACGGGAGAATTCCCTGTGCTGTGACCAAGGGCGTAGTCACGCTAGTGAGGATGGACAAGAACAAGGGGGACGATATAAATAATTTCAGGCCCATAACTCTGCTAAATACAGAGTTACAGATTTTGGCCAAGGTACTAGCAAAGAGGTTGGCGCTTGTCGTGGGCAACCGGGTGGGAGATGCGCAGACATGTGCTATCCCATCCAGGTCCATCCACGACAACCTCCACCTCATGCGATACATCATAGAGCGGGTTGGGAACGAACCCGGCTTTGGTGGGGCCCTGATCAACCCGGATCAATCTAAGGCGTTCGATAGGGTCGACCATGGTTACCTGGATGCGGTGCTAGCGGCGGCAGGCTTCGGACGGACCCGTTTTCAGGGGCTGGATCAATGCCATGCACAGCAACCGCATCTGCTCTAGGGTCAAGGTGAACGGCTACCTCTCGGAGCCGTTCGAAATCGCGCGGTCCATCCGACAAGGGTGCCCTCTCTCCTCCCTTCTGTATGTAATGACTCTAGAGCCACTGCTGCGGAAGTTGGAGTTGTTGCAGGGCATCCCGTTGGAACCGGGATTGCGGAAAGCGGTGTCGGCCTACGCCGATGACGTAACAGTAGTGGTGTCGACGGCCTCGGAAATCGGGGCGATCGGCACCTTACTGGAGGAGTACGAAAGGTTTACAGGGGCTAAGCTGAACCGGGACAAGTCGATCGGTCTGCAACTCGGCACGTGGAGGGGCCTATCGATGCCCTCCGATGGCGTCGTCGGGCGCTGGACTGAGGGCCCGGTGAAGTTGATCGGGGTCTGGTTCGGACCAGACCTCCAGGTGGAGAAGAACTGGGGTGAGGTAACGAACAGGGTGTTTGCACTGACCCAGAAGTGGGCCGAGTGCAAACTGTCCCTCAATGTTCGGGGCGGAGGTGGCGAACACTTATATAGCGTCCGTCATCTACTACCGCCTGACCGTTGTGCCTTGCCCAAGGGAAACGCTCGCCAAAATGGAGCGCGCACTCTTCCAATTCCTTTGGAAGAAGCGGGCTCCTATGGTGAGGAGATTCATCTGCTGTCAACACCCTTCGAAAGGAGGGCTGGGGATGCCGTGGCTAATGATACGTAAACACGCAGTAAGGCTACGGCACCTCCAGGTATTCCTCACCGGTCAACCGGTATGGGCTCCGTTTGTGAGGCGAGCCTTTCCCAGACTCGTCTCGCTCACCGAGCTGCAATCCTGGGTCAAGCAAAGACCGAGAAAACTGGGCGCCTGGCGCACCGAGTGTGCCCAGGCGCTCACGGCTCTCTGGCAGGCGGACCCGGCTGTCAGTGGAGAATCCACCTCGTCATTCTATAGAGGGCTGGTGGTTAGCAGGTGCGACGACGCCCTCGGAGAAGCCCTAGGCATGGAGAAAGACGAACTGGCCAACCTGTTCGGTAGGACATTCAGCCCGGGACCCATGGATAACTTCCAGAGGTCCCTGGCCTGGCAGTGCTACCGAGGGGCTCTGCCCGTTCGAGAAAGGCTCTACAGACACGGGCGCCCGGGTAGGGACCCCTCGAAAAAGATCTGTCCCAGTGCGTGTGCGACGAGGAAACCGTTGCACACGCATTGCTACACTGCTCGGGCATTGCCGATCTGTGGGGCTATGTCGAACAACTGCTGTCAAGGGTGGGACCGATCCGGTTGACCACCGAGTCTATTGTAACGATCAAGCCGACTCCCCTCTTCAAAAACGAAGGAGAGGCGGTGTTTCTGTGCGTAATAGCCATGGCGAAAGAGGTTGTATGGTGGACGCGTCTGAAAGGACTGAGGTCAGACACCTTTCTCTCTGGCCAACAACTGGTCCGTTTCTTCCGATATCATTTCGGAAGTAGGATCAGGGTGGAGAGAGAGGTGCTGCACCCCAGCCGTTTCTATGAAAGATGGGTGAAAGTAGGGAGAATGGCCTGTGTGAATGGGCCTTCACTCTACATCAGACTGTAGGTGAGAAAGATGAAAGACCATGGGAGCACCCTCTCTGTGCTCCTGAGGAGAAGGGTTGCACACTTTTTTCGGGGGTGTGTACGACGCCCCAAGGAGCCTCCTCCCTATTGAGGATTTTGTTTTTCAATTTATTTTTGTTATATTTTATATTTTATATTTTTATATTTTGTTATTGCCTCCTCCTTAGTGAGGACGCCTTTTTTATATAAACTCCCCCCATTGTACTTGTTCCACTCTTTGATGCCCTGGTGGAAAATAAAAAGAAAGTTATCTATCTATCTATCTATATATCTATATATCTATATATTTATCTCTGGGATGGACACACGCGTGAAACTTGCTGGGTAAGTTCTGCCTAAATTTCTATAGAAACTCTTAACTGTGAACCTTCATTTTTATACCAATTTGTAGAGGGACTGCCAGGTCAAATTTTGATCTGGTCAGTCTCTCAAAATATTCTACGCCTTTAGGCGAAATAGTTCATAAAAACCTTTTGGAAAAACTAAAATTTTTTTTTTAAATGGCTGAATCTTCTTCACCAGCAAGGAGGAAAAAGGAACATATGCTTACAGCTTCTCCCTACCACTGTCATAGTAGCAGATGTCAAAGACAAAGGTCAGCAGGAGGAAGGATTTTCTCCGCCTGCTGACCGACAACTTGACGTTGCCATGGCAACAAACCAAAACCAAAAGTGTGAAAGAATGAACAAAAACAACACAACCAGTGGCACCAGCAACAACAAAAACAATGCTATGAACGAAAACAACACCAACAACAAGAACAATAACAACAACAACAAGACTAATAACTGCAACAAGGAAGTAAACGACAAAATATCGTTTGCGCAAACCGTAAAGAAAACGGTAAGCTACACTCCGGTAGATATTTCAAATGCAAATGAGCTTTTGAATAACGCCAGACAGTACATAACTTTTGGGGAGAACGGATCATTCTCCATAAACTCTCCCCCAGATTTGCGAAGAGAAGCTGCTTTGAAAACTGTGGTTTTCAGGACAGTCTCAAACAAAACCCGAAAACCGACTCAACTTTCACAAGGCGAAATTGAGTTGGTTTTAGAAGATGCCTTAAAAGACATTGCTTTCATTCAGAAGGGTAAACTCTACGGGAGTTTATCCATTCTGATGAAAGACCAACTGACGGCACAGAAATATTCTGTGTCACCGTTGTTCACCTTTTTCCCCACTTACATGGGGAAAAGAACACAGAAAATAAAAATCCAAAGTATCACACCAAATATTGATATTTGGTGGGTACTATGTGGATTTTTAAACCTCGAAAAAGACTCAATAATATCGGTAGGTAAGTCCTCCGGCGACCTGTTCAGCGGAACTAGCCTGGAAATTCTGGTCCAAATGACACCAGAACGAATAGCTAGGATCCCTCCCCACCTAAAACAACTCCAGAAACACCCACACACATAACAGCTCCCGGGTGAGGTTCATCATCGTCACCTAGTGACGATGAGGGAGAGCCTTTCCGACCAGTAAAAAGAAAAAAGAAAAGACATAACACAAACAAAAATGCAACAATCACACAAACACCAACGCAAGCGACGCAAATAGCACAAACAAAAACATCCCACAAACAAGAACAACAAACAAAACGCAACACAACACAACAAAAATGTTACACCTACATAAATACTAACAATAAAACTTTAACAGACACCATATATAAAAACCCTTCGGTGGAGACCGAAGGGAAAACTTTTACACACTCTTCAGAGAATCCTAATCTCAAAATGATTAGGATCTCCATGGACACACATAAACAGTTAAAAGAAAAATTTCCTAACGACGTAGGTAAGCCCTGCGTCAAACCCTATAACCGCGTCCTTTTGAAATGTTTCCCCACCTCCACCCCCGACACCCCCACCCCACCTGACACCCCCTCCCCACCAAACATCTCCGTCCCCACCCCGCCAGAGACCACCACCCCACCAAACAACCCCTCCAACACCCCCATGGAGATTATGCAGCCTGGTCCCCAGGAGACGGAGGGTGAGTCATTTCTTTTCCTCTTCTTTTAAGTTTTCAGCACCAACATGGCCAATATAAGAGTTGGATGTGTGAATGTACGCGGCCTGGGAATGCCCTGGAAACAGAGCAAATACTTAAACGACCTCAGGTCGCACAGTATGGATGTGGTAGCCATTTGCGAGTCCAGGATCCACAGCGAGTGACAACTGGCCCCCATCTTCGGCGACTTTGAGATCTACACATCTCTCTGTCAGCCGGGAGATGGCGTGGGGTTGCCGTTTTGCTGAGGAAACACATGGACCTCGTAACACAGACGGTTCATCTGGACCTGGAGGGTCGACTGGTGGTCCTAGACGTTGACGGTAGTGAAGGTGGAGCCTTCAGGCTGGTGGCCGCATATGCCCCATCCGGGACACCGCGGCCAGACTTCTTCAAACGTCTAGAGACTTTTCTGGGAACGTCCCGCTCCCTGCTGTTAGTGGGGGACTGGAATGGAATCCTAGATGCACGTTGGGACTATGTGGGAGCATGACCCGATAGAGGGGGGTGTAACAGCCTCAAACAATTAATCGGCCGATTTCAAATGGCCGATAGATATCGACTAGATTTTCCGACTGTGCCAATGTGGACGTGGACCAACCACGGCGGAACATCTAGATCGTACCTAGATAGGTTTCTAGTTAGAATTAGCGATAGGGACATGTTAAGCTATCCCCAAATGTTCATGGTTACCTATTCAGATAACAAACTAGTGAACTGCTTAGTCAACCTTGACAGAACCCATAGACGGGGACCCGGCTACTGGAAGCTAAACTTGTCGTTACCGACATGCAAAGCCTACAGTAGACGGATTAGCACTTTAGTTAAGCAGCACTTGACGGGGCCATTATCAACAACAGATGGTGGTACTCTCTCAAGAGGGCAGTTAGATTAGACTCGATAGGTTTTAGTAAAGAATTAGTGTTAGATAAAAATAAGACCGAAAAGGAACTGGTAGATAAATTAGAAGAAGCACTTAGGAGTGGCAATGTAGCCAGCGTGCTAGCGACGAGAACGGCCTTGGACCAGTTCTTCGAAGCAGAGCATGAAGGCTGCGTTGTCAGGAGAAAAATACGTGCTCTGGGAAACGAGGGAGCCAAAACTGTTAGCTGGGTCCGAGTGACGAAGGCGAAAAGTGGCAACAAGTCCACGATTCGGTCTTTGAAGGACCAAGACGGACGCGTGATACGTGAGCCGAAGCAGATGTGAGCGGCCTTTCAGCGGCACTTTGCTCAACTGTTCGGGCAGGGCGGCGCGCCGGGAGGGGCTATGGATTTCAGTCCATACCTCGACGGCCTGCCACGACTCTCGGACGGCGAGGCGATGTTCTGCGAAAGACCGATTTCGGCCGCTGAGATAGGGGACTCGCTGAGCCAATGCGACAATCGCAAATCTCCAGGTCTCGACGGTCTACCCTACAAATTTTACGTAGCAATGCCGGAGTTGTTCTCTGTTCTCCTGGAAGCGGTCTACTGCAACTGGCAGCCGAACGGGAGAATTCCCAGTTCTGTGACCAAGGGCGTAGTAACGTTAGTCAGGAAGGATGAGAATAAGGGGGATGACATAGGCAACTTCCGGCCCATAATTCTGCTCAACACAGAATTACAGATATTGGCCAAGGTGTTGGCAAAGAGGGTGGCGCTTGTCGTCGAAAACCTGGTGGGAGAAGCGCAGACATGCGCAATCCCGATCAGGTCCATACACGACAACCTCTACCTCATGCGATACATCATAGAGAAGGTAGGGTGTAAACCCGGCTTCGGTGGGGCCCTGATCAACTTGGATCAGTCTAAGGCTTTCGATAGGGTTGACCATCGTTACCTGGATTCGGTGCTCGAGGCGGCAGGCTTCGGACCCATGTTCAGGGGCTGGATTGCTGCAATGCACAGCAGCAACATCTGCTCAAGGGTCAAGGTGAACGGCTACCTCTCGGAGCCGTTCCATATCACGCGATCCATCCGACAGGGATGCCATCTCTCCTCCCTTCTGTACTTACTGACTCTCGAGCCACTACTGAGGAAGTTGGAGCTATTGCAGGGCATCCCTTTCAAGTCGGGACTGCGAAAAGCGGCGTGTGACAATAATGGTGTCGAGCACATCGCAAATCCGGGAGGTCGGCACCTTACTGGAGGTATACGAATGGTTCACAGGAGCGAAGCTGAACCGGGACAAATCCGTCGGTTTGCAACTCAGAACGTGGAGAGGCAAACCGTTGCCTTCCGATGGCGTGTTCGGACGCTAGACGGAAGGACCGGTAAAGCTGCTCAGGGTCTGGTTTGGTCCGGACCTCCAGGTGGAGAAGAACTGGAACGAGGTGACGGCCAAGGTGTTTGCGCTCACCCAGAAGTGGGCCGAGTGCAAACTATCCTTGAAAGGTCGAGCGGAGGTGGCGAACACTTTTATAGCGTCCGTCATCTACTACCGCTTGACCGCCGTGCCTTGTCCAGCCAAAACGCTCACCAAAATGGAGCGCATGCTCTTCCAATTCCTTTGGAAGAAATGGGCTCCTTTGGTGAGAAGATCCTTCTACTGCCAAAACCCTTCAAACGGAGGGCTGGGGAAGCCGTGGCTGACGATGCGCAAACACGCGCTCAGGCTTCGGCACCTCCACGTATTCCTAACCGGACAACTGATGTGGGCCCCGTTCGTGAGACGAAACTTCCCACGACTCGTCTCGCTGACCGAGCTGCAGTCCTTGGTCAAGCAAAGACCGAGGGAAATGGGCGACTGGCACATCGAATGTGCTCAGGCGCTCACAGTCCTCTGGCAAACGGACCCTTCAACATTCTATAGAGGGTTGGTCCGCAGCAAGTGCGACGACGCACTCGGAGAAACTATAGGCGTAGAGGAGAAAGAACTGGCCAGTCTGTTCGGTAGGACCTTCCGCCTGGGACTAATGGACAACTTCCAAAAGTCCCTGGCCTGGCTGTGCTACCGAGGAGCTCTACCAGTTCGAGACAAGCTCTACAGACACGGGAGCTCGGGAAGGGACCCTTCAAAAAAGATCTGTCCGAGATGCGTGCGCGACGAGGAAAACAAGACGCACGTATTTGTACATTGCCCGGGCGTTACTGACCTGTGGGGCTATGTAGAACGACTATTGTCGCGGGTGGGACCAATCCAGTTGACCACCGAGTCCATTGTCATGATCAAACCGCCACCCTCCTTCAAAAACGAAGGAGAGGCGGTTTTCCTACGTGTTATGGCTATGGTGAAAGAAGTTATATAGTGGACGAGGTTAAAAGGGCTGAGGTCAGACATCTTTCTCTCCGGCGAACAACTGATTCGTTTTTTCAAATATTATTTTGGAAGAAGAATCAGGATGGAACGAGAGGTGCTGTACCCCAGCAAATTTTATAAAAGGCGGGTGAATGTGGCAAAGATGGCCCGAGAGGTTGGGCCTTCTCTCTATATAAGCCTGTAGGTTGAGGAAAAAGAGGAATAGAGGAAGGGAGAACTCACTCTTGGTGCTCCTGGAGATGAGGGTTGTACATTTTTTCGGGGTTGTACAACCCTTGGGTAACGCCTCCATCCTATTGGGGATTTCAATTGTTATTTGTTATTTTATTAATAATTTTATTTTCATATACCTGTATGTAAACTCCCCATTTGTATTTGTCCCCTTCTTTTGTGCCCTTGTGGCTAATAAAGAAATTTATCTATCTATCTCTCTATCTATCTATTTATCTACGCATCTCTCTTTCAACCAGGAGGTGGAGGGCGAGTGGCTCTTATGATTCGGAAAAATCTGGACCTCAAAATACAGCAAATACACTTGGACCCGGAGGGTAGACTGGTGGTCCTAAACGTGAACAGTATTAGAGGTGGAGCCTTCAGACTGGTGGCTGACTGGGACATCGCGGCCAGATTTCTTTAAGCATCTCGAGTATTTTCTGGAAACGTCTCGCTCCTTGCTTTTAGTGGTGGACTGGAATGGTATCCTAGACGCACGTTGGGACTATGTAAGAACATGTCCCAGTAGAGGGGGATTGCAACAGCCTCAAAAATTTAATCGGCCAATTCCAACTGGCCGATAGGTATCGACTAGATTTCCCGACTGCACCACAGTGGACGTGGACAAATCGTAGCGGGACATCTAGATCGTATTTAGATAGGTTCTAAATTAGAGAGAGAGACAGGAAAATGTTAAGCTGTCCACAAATGTACACGGCTGCCTATTCAGACCACAAATTAGTCACCTGCATAGTCAACCATGATAGAATACATAGACAAGGACCCGGATACTGGAAGCTGAACATGTCGTTACCGACGCGTAAAGCCTACAGGAGACGGATAAGTAGTTTAGTTAAGCAACAGTTGACGGCAGCCATCGTCAACAATAGGTGGTGGTACTCTCTCAAGAGAGCAATTAGAGTAGAGTCCATAGCTTTTAGCAAAGAACTAGCCTTAGAGAAAGACAAAACAGAAAGAGAACTAGTAGCCAAGAAGGAGGAGGCGCTTAGGAGTGGCAACGCAGCTAGAGTGCTAGCAACGAGAACGGCACTGGACCAGTTCTTCGATGCGAAACACGAAGGCTGTGTTGTCATGAGTAGATCACGTCCTCTAGGAAACGAGGAAGCAAAAGCTGTTATCTGGGCCCGAGTGGCAGAGGCGAAAAGTGGCAACAAGTCCACGATTCGATCTTTGAAAGACCAAAACGGACGCGTGCTACTTGATTCCAGGCAGATATGCACGGCCTTTCAGCAGCACTCTGTGCAACTGTTCGAGCCGAGTGGTGCGCCGAACGAGAGAATGGACTTCGGTTCATACCTCGACTGCCTGCCACGTCTCTCGAGCATGGACGCCGAGTCACAGCCACTGAGATACGGGACACTCTGAGCCGCTGCGGGAAACACAAATCACCCGGTCTAGATGGTCTACCCTATGAATTTTACATAGGCATGCCGGACTTGTTCTCTGGCGTCCTCGAAGCCGTCTACTGCAGCTGGCAGCAGAACAGGAGAATTCTCAGTTCTGTAGGCAGAGGCGTAGTAACGCTGATCAGGAAAGACGAGAACAAGGTGGGTGAAATAAGCAACTTCAAGCCCATAACTCTCCTAAACACAGAGTTAAAGATTTTGGCCAAGGGGTTAGTAACGAGGCTGGCGCTTGTCGTTGAGAACCTGGTGGGAAAAGCTCAAATGTGTGCAATTCCAACCAGGTCCATATACGATAACCTCAACCTCATGCGATACATCATAGAGAGGATGGGGTGTAAACTCGGCGTCGGTTGGGCCCTGATCAATCTAATTTAGATCAGTCTAAGACGTTCGATAAGGTCGCCAATCGATACTTGGAAGCGGTTCTCAAGGCGGCTGGTTTCGGACCCGTCTTCAGAGGCTGGATCACAGCCATGCACACCAATATCTGCTCGACAGTCAATGTGAACGGCTACCTATCGGAGCCGTTCCCAATCACGCGTTCCATCCGACGGAGATGCCCGCTCTCCTCCATTCTGTACGTGTTGACTCTAGCTCCGTTTCTTCCAAAGCTCCAACTTCCGCAGTAGTGACTGCGGAAGTTGGAGCCTTTGCAGGGCATCCCGCTGGAATCGGGACTGTAGAAAGCGGCGTCGGCTTATGCCGACGACGTGACAGTAACTGTGTCGAAAACCTCGGCAACTTACTGCAGGAATACGAAAGTCTCACAGGAGCAAAACTCAACCCAGACAAATCCGTCGGTTTGCAACTCGGAACGTGGAGAGGCAAACCGAATCCGTCCGACAGTGTCGTCGGACGCTGGACGGAAGGACCGGTGAAATTGCTCGGGGTCTGGTTCGATCCGGACCTCCAGGTGGAGAAGAACTGGAACGAGGTGACGGCCAAGGTGTTTGCGCTCACCCAGAAGTGGGCCGAGTGCAAACTATCCTTGAAAGGTCGAGCGGAGGTGGCGAACACTTTTATAGCGTCCATCATCTACTACCGCTTGACCGTCGTGCTTTGTCCAGCCAAAACGCTCACCAAAATGGAGCGCGCGCTCTTCCAATTCCTTTGGAAGAAACGGACTCCTTTGGTGAGAAGATCCATCTGCTGCCAAAACCCTTCAAACGGAGGGCTGGGGATGCCTCGTGGCCCATTATGTTCTGAATTCAAATCCCGCCTATGTTAGCTATGCCTTTCATCTTTACGGGGTCGATAAAATATAGTACCAGTAACGTACTGGTGCGATTGAATCGATTTACACCTCCCCCAAAAATTGTTGGCTTTGTGCCTAAATTAGAAACCATTAATTTTTCTCACATTGCTATAACCCTTTAGCATTTAAACCAGCCGTATCCAGCCAGAATTCTCTCACTTCTTTCTGTTCAAACCGGCCATAACTGGCCGCTCATACTGATGTTATGGTATTGTTCTCAAAATAAATAATATAAAAATCTCATAGATTCAATATTATGTGAGATAATTATGTGAAATAAAGTGTTTACCGTGAAAATACAGTAGTAAATATAAAGTAATGTAAATTCTAAAGGGAAAAAACATAAACATAACTCAACGATTACAAACAAGCCCGATAATTCATTTATTTTATCTCTGTATCTCATCTCCGACTTCTGACTTTTAAATATCCAAATATCTCTCAACTTAACTTTTGACTGTCAAATAATCCTGGCGTCGATCAACTAATTATCTGTGTCATACGTCTAATTACTAATAATACGTGGGGTGTGCTCAATCACCTCCACTCTTTATTTCTCTTTACAAACGAACCAACAGAAAGACCGCCCTGTTGTTCCTGACAGAAAAAAATGTCAGTATTTAAACAGCTGCCACATCTGTAAGAGTAGCCATGAGAATCTGGAAATTAATTAAGAATAATTAAGAAAATTAATTTAAAAATTTCTTATTTATTTGATTACACAACAAAGTAAAATAAATGTTTTAGAATTGGGGTCGTTGTTTTTAGTTGAGATGATTACAACTTGCAGGAGTCAACAATGTTTGAACACATGATTCTCTCTCTCTCTCCCTCTCTCTTGCTGTATGATTCTCTTTCTCTCTCGCTCTCCTCACCCCCTCTCCATCTCTCACTCACTCCCACTCCCTCCCTCACTCCTACTCTTTCCCTCACTCCCACTCTCTCTCTCTCACTTCCTCTCTCTCTCACTATATATTTCTCTCTCTCCCTCCCTCCCTCTCTCCCTCTTTATTTCTCACTATCTTTCTCTCCCTATCTCTCTCTATCCACCTTCTCTCTCCCCTCTCATCTCTCTCTTTCCTTATAACCCAATGTCAGTCTGAAATGTTTCCAACTATTATATAAAACTCATTATTTTGTTACCTTCTTTACAGAATCAATAAAACAAAGTACCTGTAATGCACTGGGTTGAAATAATCGACTTTCCCCTTCGCTTGAAATTACTGCCCTTGTGCCAAAATTAAAAACAATTATTTTGTAAGCTCCGAGGGCGGTGAACTGGCCGAGCCATAAGAATGTCGGACTACAATGTTATCTACCCTTTGTTCCGACCCTTTACGATCCGAGTTCAAATCCCACCGAGGTCAACTTTGTCTTTCATGAATTTGTTTTCATTCATTTGTGGACAAGGATGTATTCTTCTTCTTCTTCGTCTTCTTCGGTCTTCAGCAGGTCCTGTCAGATGTAACCGTCTCGAACTGATCCGGATAGATCCCCAAGCGTGACCATCCAAGCACATGGATGTTATCCAACCACCTTGCTCGGGGTTCTACCCCTGGGTCTCCTGCCTGTTGGTTTCGCCAGTAAAATCTGTCCAGCGATTCTTTCCTGAGATATTCTAACCAAATGCCTATAGTATCGGAGCTGTGATCTCTCAATTTGGAGAAGTAGCGGCCCTACCTGGAGTGACTCTCTGACTCCAAGCTACGCACTTTATCGAGTAACGTTACTCCAAAGGCCCTTCGGAAGAATCCCATTTCGACCGCTTGTATTCGCAGACATTCCGACTTTAATCAGTCAATAAACAGATAGATGAAATAATTGTTTCTACTTTTGGCACAAGGCCAACAATTACCCAGTGCATTTGTGGTGCTTTATTTTATCGACCCCGTAAGGATGAAAGGCAAAGTTAACCTCGGTGGGATTTGAACTCAGAATGGCAAGGACCGTAACTCTATGCGTCAAAGCATGGCGTCCGACCCTCTACCGATACTGCCAATCCAATAATGAGTAATTACATGAATGAATGACTACAAAATAATTAGAAAAACACTACAAATATTTAAGGAGGGGAAAGGCAAGGGCTCTAGGGTCACAGAAGAGGGGAAAGAGGGAGGGTGATTGGTGATGGGCCTAGGGCGCAGTGGTGTAGGAGCTGCGCCCCGTAGACAAGACCGCAAAAGCATTTCTGCAGACACCCACTGCAACAGCCACCCCACCTTCTTCCGATGGGCTGTTCAACAGTAATTGGTTCGTATTGAGACACCACAACTACACTGTACCTTTTCTTTGTTGGTAGAAGTTAACACCTGACCCCTCGGATACCTTTTGCGGGCTTAATTCCTTTGCACAATTTTAGGCCAGATTCTTTAATTAGGGCACCTGGAAACGGTGTCGCTCTTTCTCATATCTCTAAGGCAGTTGTTCGCAAACGGCGCAATTTCTACATAATTTCCACCAAATTCTACCTAAATTCGAAAATTTATTGAAAAGAGGTATTTATACATATTAGAGTAGCATGAAGTAAAAATATGAATGCATGGTGCCGTAACTCGTAGGGGTGCCTTATTGAGTACTTTATTTTTAAATCTAGTGGAGCCCATCCCCACTCCAGTTCTCTATACAGCAGATTTCTTCCATAGAAGGATAGAGAGTGAGAGAATAGAAGTGAGAAAAAGATATAGAGAAAGAATCGACCTCGAAATGATGAAAGGCAAAGTTGACTTCGACAGGATTTGAACTCAGATAGCAGGGAGCCGGACGAATACCTCAAAGCATTCTATCCGAAGTTCTAACGACAATTCGCCACCTTCATTCGCCACCAATCATTTGTACTTCCTTCTTTAGTCAATAAATGGAAGACAGTTATCAATGAGAAACACGTGATCAGTGTTGTTATTTTTATGCAACGTTTTCATTCTTAGTTTAATTGTTTCTCACATTGAACTATATTTCAAATTGAAATTTCGTCGTCGAGAAGGCGTACTGCTGAGCTCCCCCGCAAGATCGGAACATCAGCAGCTTCGCGGGGTGGGATAGCTGTTGCAGCGGGTGCCGCTGGCCATTGTCCACGGGAATGCTTTTGCGGTCTTGTCCGGGGGTGCAATGCAAAATACCGCCGCGTCCTAGGCCTAGATCCCATCACCCTACCCCTTCCCCTCCCCATTCTTTTGTGGCACTAGAGCCCTTGCCTTTCCCTTCCTTTTCCGTTTTTATAACCACAAAAGACACTTGCATTATTTACAATAAATCTCATATTTCAATTTGTATTTTTTATATTGGGAAATAGAAAGTTGTTCTTTCGCGGCGCACATTTTGTTAACCATTGCACTAAGCCATAAACAGCTGACAGGTAGTTAGATAATACGAGTAAAGTAAGACTCGACATTATAATCAAAGACAACGTAAAACTGAAGAGTATTTATAGAAGTTTAAACCGAGACGACGGTTTGGCAGTTTCTCATACCACCAACGGCCATAACCTTGATAAATTCCGTAAAGACTTAATCAATACCTTTGCTACCCTAAACCTAAAAATGACCATAGATACGAATCTTACTAATACTAAGTTCCTTGATATCAATATTGACATACTTACCGCCTCTTTTAAAACCTTATCATAAACCTAATGAAAATTTAAGAAATATACACAAAGAGTCTTGTCATTACTATAGTCTTTAAAAATCTTATTCCTAACATTAGCCGTAGGATTTCTATCTTATCTTCGTCTATAGACATTTTTAACAAAGCTTCCCCTTATTATAATAAGGCCCTTAATAACAGCGGCTTCACCGAACAAATTAAATGTTTACCTACTCCTCTATCTAACACTAAACACAATAACAGAAAAAGAAAAATTATTTGGTTTACATCCCCCTTACGTAGGAAGAAAATTCCTCGACCTTCTAAGACGAACATTTTCCCCCTAATCATAGATATAATAAGATATTCAATAGAAATGTAGTTAAAATCAGCTACTCTTGCTGCCCATCAATGTAAACTAAAATTACCAACTCTAATGGTACTAGAGTAAATCCAGGATTTATTTGCAGGAAGCTGGAAGAATGCCCATTACAGGGTAAATGTAATACCAAATCTATTGTGTATGAGGCCAAATTGACACCGATGATTAATAACCAGCCAGCCAGGAGTGAACGATATGTTGGCATGATTCAGGACAGATTTAAAACCAGGTACTATGCACATGTCACTTCTTTTAAACACCCTGAAAAAAGAACAGCAACAGCACTGGCAAATAAAGTGCGGGAGTTTAAAGACAAAAACATTCCGTACACTAT
>OZ024751.1:3892549-4012549 GCA_964016885.1 Eledone cirrhosa
TTTCATGTCCAGAAATAGCCGTCGAAACGGCTTGAGCTCTGCCGTCGGAGTCATACTTTTTCCTATATATATATATTGTTATACTTGGGGAGGGTCATATTGTTGTAATAATATTGCCAGAAATAATAACAGAACACACTCACTGTTTGGTTGGTTTTCGCTTCTGTATCTTTTATATCTCCACAGTTAATTCATTTGGTCCTAAATGTTTACCATTGACTGACCAACGGTCAAACATACAGATATAAACACATATATATATAGTCTATAAAGTTTTTTCGTGGTACATCTGCAACATCATCAGTGGTACTATTATGTTCCTCCTGTTGTATTATATGTCTATGCCATTTTTCAGAAAAATGGCGTTGACATAAGGAACATAACAGGAGGAACATAATAGTACCACTGATGATGCCTCAGCCCCATGGCCCTCTCAGGAATAAGTGGGAGGAGGAGAAGAAGAAGAAGAAGAAGAAGAAGAGTCTTCGCCTACTCAGCTATCCAGTCTCATTTCAAGCCGTCCTTACCATGCCTTGTCGCTGAATCCAAATAATTCGGAGCGAAAGACTTATAACTAAGTCCCACGCAAGTCATGATATTGGACATAACAAACACAAACTTCTTGCAACCACAATCGGACAGCTGTGGCATGCAGGTGTATTATGCACGTCTGCGACAATTAAATAGTGCTACTTCTATAGTTTTCTCGCTTGAAATTTGTAGTATAGTTAAGAACAGCTCGCGACTTTCCGACAGGTCTCTGTGCAACTGCCTCCTCCGTTGAAGAGACACCTAGCTGAAGTCACCTTCTTATTCCACCACCAAGAATAAGTCTAAAATGAAATATTCTAGAATATACTAATACTTACTGTTGGCAGCGATGAGTTTAAATAAGAATCCTAATACACGGTGTTATATTTAGAGATTCGACGAAGCTCCTACGACCCAGTAAAGGCAAAGCCCTCGCCTGTGTATTTAGTGTCCTAGTGTAGCTCTACAATATGCGTCCCCTTTTCTCACTCATGTGCCCCATTCTCCCGAATAAAATAATTCCATCCTACAGTTTGGGAAGTTAACGAAACCTAGTTTACGACACTCCTTTCTTTAACATTACTAAAAATATTACCAGCCTGTATTTTTCACTACACAGTCTACACACACCCATGCCAATTCATGCTATGTTATAACACCGTATGACCCTCTCCACCACTTTAGATATTTCCACAACGCTGCTCCGTTGCAAAGATGTTTAGTGATTGATATATTGATGGCAGGAAATTATTCTATATTTATTTTAATTATACACATTTCTATAAAACTGATCCGTTAGGGTTCAGTAATGCCGCCTAGTTACCCTTGACGCCGACCCTGAGTAAGAGAACCTCTACGAGGACTCTCAAACTTCTAGAAATAGAAGCTAAATTTAGCTGAAATCATGTTATACTATGCCGGAATACGAGACAGGATAGTCATAACTGGAGTGCTCTAGATCTTTAGTCTATTTAATGAGAAGGCGGATAATTGACAGAGTTGTTAGAATGTCGGATAGAATGCCTTGTGGTATTCATTTCCACTCTCTGAATTCTCTAAGCTCAAATCTCGCCGAGGCATTGCCTTTCATCCTTAAAATAAAGTACCAGTAATGCACTGAGATAATTGCTGGCCTTGTGCCAAAAGTAGAAACAATTATTATTACCATCTTCATCTCCATCATCATTATCCTTATCATCGTTATTATTATTACCATCTTCATCGTCATTATCATCGCCATTGTCATCTTCATTGTCATTGTCATTATCATCTCATCTTCATCTTCATGATAATGATGATGATGTTCAAACCTGGTGAGGGGATGGCCTCCATCAGGTTTTTTTTTTATTTTAAAAAACAAGGAATCACTGTTATTGAAATAAAGAGATATTTAAAACAGGACACACCTAGTGAAAAATTCTAAGAGAGATAATTGTTGATATTTCCAAGGGAGACAACTTTGTCTAGAAAACTATTGCAAATCTTCATAGAATTCTTTTTCTTGAAGTTAACGATGAATTAGCAGTGGAGACTTCTGGTGTCCTTGGCTCTAGGACCACTTCCCTACTCACCACCATCGGCACGGAGCTGGCTACCAGCAGGTGTGAGCCTCGTGAGCTGGAATGGCTCTTCCAACGCGTCTCCTTCACCATGCTCCGGAGAAGAGAAACGCCTTCTCTATTCTCTCCGCTGGGGCTGCCAGCCTGTGGGCTCACATTTACTTATAACAGTGAGAGATGCAGAGAGCGAGAAAGACGGAGGCAGTGACAGTGGGAATTTGATTCCATTATGTTCAGACCTAATATATATGTATATATTTACATCACTTTATATTGACATCAAGAGAAATATTTAGTTATTTAGATTTCAGTAATTGGCAGATTGTGTATCTTATAGTTTCATCTAAATATTACCAAAGTCCATTTTAAAAGTGGCACTTTGTATTTCATCCCCTACGCGGGTGCACACACACACACACACACATATATAGGAAGAGCATCAAGCCGCAGAAACCAATCCAGAAATAGTTCTGTATAAGCAAGACATGATCACCTGATCAGATTTGTGTCACAACGTCAGGACAACTCGTCTAACCCATGCTAGGTTGGAAAATGGACGTTAAATGATGATTCCGTCAATGATAGTGCATGAGTAGTCTCCCTTTAATTGACTAGCTATGGCTATGGCACCGAGTTCTATTTGAGAAAAGTAACTTACTCTCGCGCACGTTTACATATTTATATATATATATATATACATATATATAAGATCGTATTTCGGCGGTGCCCAAAGCAAAGCGAAACGCAATCTTCAAGATATGCCGGCAAGCGCTCAATGGACTAAGAAGAACCCAGAGCAATTAACGGTTAAAATGAAAACTCGTTGTGAAGTCAGCAGCCGCCGTAGCCGAAAAAACGAATCAAGCTAAACAGGTTAACAAATATATATTATATACAATTATATATATATGATTCCCGGGTATTTTATTAAAGTTACAATATTTGACCATTGAAATATGATTGCTGAATTTTAACTAAAGTAGGAATTATAGCAGAATATTTATTGTCGTTTGTTTAAAGCAAATCATATAGATAAAAATATTATTAGTTTTGTCCAGTGGTGATTGTTTTAATACTCCTATTACAGTCAGCATATATAATGCTTCGCACTTGGAAGAATCATTAATTAGGTATGTTGTCAGTAAAAAGGGCATGACCAAAAAATAAATTTAGATTTTATTTATCCTATTTTTTTTTTTTTTGCATAATCAGAACCTCTGAAATTCAAACAAAGTGTGAAGGCTATTTTCAAAAGCAGAAATAAAATAAAATAAATAAATAAATTTACCATTGGTTTATGAATGAATTTCTGTAATTCAGGAAAGTTTATTTAAATGTGTGTAAGTGTGGTAAATATATTCATATACACCAGGAACCAAACTCCCAGTCACTGCCTCCATCTCTACCGATCTCCTCATCACTAACTATTATGAGCAAATGGGGCCCATGCGCTGGCCACCCAGACGGTGATTTGCTTCATATATATATATACATACATGAGACAGTAGACTGGGATATATGTCTCTAACTTAAGTACGGTGATAAACACACACACACACTCGTCTCTAATTTAAGAACGCTGAAACACACGCGCGCGCGTGCACACAGTCTCATTACGACTTTTGTGAGAGAGAGAGAGAGAGAGAGAGAGAGAGAGAGAGAGAGAGAGAGAGAGAGAGAGAGAGAAGTAACGTTAAGAAAGGAGTTAGTTAAGAAGCGTTTAAAAAAATAAATAAAAGTTAGTTATCGAACTATGCTATCATTTTTCTGTTTTCTTTCTCTTGCCTAATCCCCTCTCTCTCTCTCTCTCTTTCTTTTGCTCTTTCTCTACAGAATGAAGAACAAAAAACAAATAAGTGTTTGCCTCGTTTGGGATACTGAGTTGTGGGAGGAGAAACGAGAGCAGTGGGAGGGAGGGTTTAATGTCCCCAGGGGTTCCATTATTGACGTCAACTGGTTACACACAGAGACAGAAATTGCCATTTATATAGTAGATATATATATATATATCATCATCATCATCATTTTACGTCCGCTTTTCCCTGCTTGCAAGGGTGGGACGGGTCCTATTCAGCAGAGCATCTCTCCACTTGTCACGGCCCTTCGTCAAATGAGAATATTTATATATATATAACAGAGAATGTCTGTCTGATTCCCTAAAACTCGAGAACCACCCAACCAATTTTTTTCAAGCTTTTCACATGTAATACGTGAGTGTTTTGAGCAAAACATTTCAAAGTTACAATGCCCTAGGGACCGATATAGAGAGCTATAACGTCGCGCCCTTATAATATATGTCTGTATGTCTACCTGTCTGCATTACGACATCATGACACTATCTGTATTTTTTTAGGTTCAGATCTCGTTAAGGGTGAAAACAGCGATTCTTCGCTTAAACTTTAATCTGTTATTTTAATATATATATATATATATATATATAATTATATATTCGTGTACAGATATTTTTGCATACACAATAACAAAATATAAACAAACGTATTTATTTCACGAGGCTCAATAAGGATAAATATATATCAAATATATAAGAACCCTAGAGCAATTATGGTTCTCATTGCTGACGAGGCAGAAGGGGATATACACGATTGGCTGAAGAAGGACGAGACTGTGTTAGTAGTACGACCAACGGCCGCTATCACACTAACAGCAGCAAAAACAACAAAAAAGAGAGGGAACGCAATTACATGCTTTTGAAAAATCTTAATGGAAAATTATTTGCCTATTCACCCAAGGCGACTTCACTTTTTATTAGGACTTCTGCATCAATTGGTGAACATACGACGAAACTGTTTCAGAAAGGAGGGATAAACATACCAATCTATGTTTAGAATCCCGAGCAACGCTGGGCCATTCTGCTAGTATATATATATATAAAGCCGAGAATCATTAGGTTTCCTAAATAGAATATTAGTCTACGACTCCATTTATACCATAAACGTGGTTTTGTCTTCGCGTGTAATTGTTCTCATCGATCCACATAACGACGCATTATCTTCGCTTTTTTTTCGTTTATTGCCAGGCAACGTCTTCAAAAACCAAAGTATCGTATCGTCTTCCTGTTTTCCGTCGGCTGCAACGTTTTTCGAAATATTTACTTCTGCGTTCACAGATTGATTTTTTTAGTTTCAGAAGATCCCGTTAAGGGTGAAAGCAGCGATTCTTTGCTTAAACTTTAATCTGATATTTTAATAAATATTTCCTCTAGGGTTCTTATATATTTTATATATATTTATCCTTATCGAGCCTGCTTTGGATTTTAGTCTTCACATTTATTATTATTATATATATATATATATATATAGAGAGAGAGAGAGAGAGAGAGAGAGAGAGAGAGAGAGAGAGAGAGAGAAGGAAGAGAGAGCGTTAGTTCCACAACAAATCAGCAAACCATATACGAGCAGACGCGTTTCACCGAATGGATTTTCAACCCGTGTATGGCCATGGTGAGAACGGAAATTCATCCTATGGACTGAGTGCTCTACTTACCACGGGCATAACCTTCCGGTTTTGGTTTTTTACCACATATATATGTGTGTGTGTTCATGCCTAGGAACACCATATACCTGGGTGTCGTAAGAAGCGCCAAAATGGGTTGGTGTCAATGACACCTGGTTTTCAAACATTGCTCCAAAACGTCCCATCCAGCCCATGCCAGTAAGGATAAATCAACGTAAAAATGACGATTATATATATACTAGCCTTAAAGCCCGGTGTTGCTCGGGGTCAGTAAGTTACCAAAGTTAGGTTGCACCACCCATTTTATGGCAGCACTTTTTTGTCTGCCAGGCACTGGGTGAATGAATTGCAGACCTGGACTGCCGAAGCAGGAGCTGCGCCAGCAGTGACAATTGTAGTTTCGCCTATGGATATTATCCCTGTGCAAAGTGTTGAAATTTATTGTTTCACAGTACTTGCGCAACACGCGCATAGACAATGCCAGCCGAACAGAGCTGCGATGGAGTTGTTCTGCATGGTTGTCTGTGTTTTCTAAATTTAAGACAGTAGGGAGGGGTGTGATATGGGGGAGAGTTAGCTGCTGTTTCTAGCAGGTTTAGTGACCTCATAGAGGATATGTTTTCTAAATTTAAGACAGTAGGGAGTGGTGTGATATGGGGGAGAGTTAGCTGATGTTTCTAGCAGGTTTAGTAACCACATAGAGGATATTATTGTGTATAGTAAATGAACTGATACTTCTTTCTTCCACGTTCGTTGATAGATGTTTTAAAAAAGATTTATCGCTATTTTTTTTGTTGTTGAATAAATTTATCTGTTGCTTTTGAATAATTGTTGTTTCGTATGAAATGTAATAAGTTCTCTTTGTCATTGAAGTAAATAAATGTTTGACCGTTCCACACTCAAAAACAAACGTTCTCTCTCTCAATCTCTCTCTTAAAGTTTAAGGGGAGTAGAGAGAGGAAATCTGATTGTATTAGAGGGGTAAAGCGTCATGTATTTAGTTTTATCGATTATTTCCGTAATTGTGGGTGAGTGAAATAAATAGTCATGGACCTAAGTTAGACAATTTACAACATTCTTACAGACTTTGAGTCGAATCGGTTTGAAATTGTGCAAATGTATAAACATGGAACATGCACACACACACACAACAACAACAATCTGCCTTTTATAGATAATTGTTTTTACGTTAGGCACAAGGCCAGTAATTACCCAGTGTATTACTGGTACTTTATTTTATCGACCCCGTAAGGATGAAAGGCAAAGTTAACCTCGATAATGATATATATATATGGCTTCCTATGCTTAGTTTGCTTGATTGTGAGTATATCCTGAGGGAAAGATGTTTGTGAAGTGTTCTTTAGAGTACTTTACTGCTACTTACCCTTCAGTGATTTTATATGAGATACTCTCTCTATATTTTTTGCTTCTCTGAATGAGATCTTTTTAGCGATCTCTTTTCATTGAGATCATCATCATCATCATCATCATCATTTTACGTCTGCTTTTCCCTGCTTGCAAGGGTTGGAACGGGTCCTACAGCATCTCTCTCCTTGTATATTCTTGACAAATTTCATTATGTATAATATATATATAATGCGTTGAAATGTCAGTGACCTCCAACAGACAACTGATGAGGGGACTGTCCCTTGTTTGTGCTTTCCTTTTATTTCTCTCTCTCTCTCTCTCTCTCTCTCTATATATATATATATATATATATATATATATATATATAAAGTTATATCTCTATATCTCTATAAATACAGTGTGTGTAACCGAAACTGCACCAACATGTATAAATATATATGCATATGTAGACATGTAAGCATGCCAGAAAATACGAATTTCCCTGTGAATTGAAAAAATGATAAACATCTTTAATTGGTTTTGGGATCTTAATGGACCTTCCTCGAGGTAATCCGTATTTTCTGACATGTTTACATGCCTATATAGATGTGTGTATATATTTATACATGTTGGAGCAGTCTCAGTTACGCACTCTTTATTTATACAGATAAAACTTTATCATACACTTCGGCTCCTAGCGTACTTCTTACTAAGAGAATATTATGGAACTTGAAGAACCCCACAGCCAATAACAAATTTAAAAGCATATTACATGATGTTTTTGACAGTAAGGAAGAGCAATTAGAGACATACAATATAGAAGAACAGTGGGAATTCCTGAAAGTTAACCTGTTGAAGGTGACTAATGAAATCTGTGGCTGGAGCAGACTGTTAGACAGGAAGAGAGCAACATGGTGGTGGAACAGTAAAGTGGAGGAGACAATCAAGGGCAAAAAGCAGGCTTTGAAAGAATGGCAGGATGGGGGTAGTAGAGAACTCTATTGGGTAGGTAGGAAAGAAGCTAGACAACAAGTATACTTTGCAAAGAGGGAAGCAGAGGATAGTAAGTTCAAGCATATTCTACAATGCGAAGACCAAACACGTGAGGTGTTCAGGATTGCGAGGCAATGTGTCAAGGAGAACTGTGATATTGTCGGGGAGATGTGTGTCTGTAATGATGATGGTATACTTGCCCTCACTGATACTGATAAGAAAGTAGCTTGGAAGTGTCACTACAAGAGACTACTAAATGAGGAGAATGAATGGAATAAAGATAGTCTGCCCCATATTAATCCAACAGAATGACCAACGGTGCAAGTTAATTGTAGTGGAGTAAGTATGGCAATAAAAGATATGAAGACAGGCAAGGTAGCTGGGCCTATGGGAATAGTTGCTGAAATGTTGAAGGCATCTGGAATGGTGGGACATACTATGGTCACCTGGATAGTAAACCAAGTAATACAGAATGGGGTCATACCAAATGACTGGCGTAGCAGCATCATTGTCAGTTGTTACAAGGGCAAAGGAGATGCCCTAGATAGAGGAAACTATAGGAGCATTAAGTTAGTTGACCAGGTCATGAAGGTCACAGAAAGAGTTATTACTCAATTGATTAGAGACCAAATTGATCTAGATGAAATGCAGTTTGGGTTTGTGCCGGGTAAAAGCACTATGATCTTTTCCTTGTATGGCAACTACAGAAGAAGTACCTAACTAAAAGTAAACCCCTCTAATTACCTTTTGTTGACTTAGAGAAAGCCTTTGACAGAATCCCACGCACCTTAATCTAGTGGGCTCTTAGAAAACTAGGAGTAGATGAGTGGTTTGTGAGAGCTATACAAGCCATGTATAGAAGAACAGTCAGCAAGGTTAGAATTAACAATGAATATAGTGAAGAATTTAGCATAAAGGTAGGTGTTCACCAAGGCTCTGTCCTTAGCCCCCTCCTGTTTGTTATTGTCCTACAGGCTATAACAGAAGCGTTTAAGACTGGCTGCCCATGGGACCTCTATATGCAGATGATCAAACTCTCATAGCTGAATCCATGGCTGAACTAGAGAAGAAGTTCCAAACATGGAACTATGGCCTAGAATTTAAAGGCCTTACAGTTAACTTGTATAAGACTAAAGTTCTAGTATGTAGAAAGGAGAAAAGGGCACAGGTTCCCTCCGGAAAATGGCCATGCTCAGTGTGTAAGAAGAGAGTAGGTAAAAATTCCATTCTATGCCCCAAATGCAAACTATGGGTACACAAAAGATGTAGTGGGATCACAGGTAAGCTATCTAAGAATGTAGATTTTATATATGGCTGATGCTCAGGTGCAGTAAGTAGCAAGAGCCCACTGCATGCTATCTCCTTCAACTGCCCACATGGTTCTATAGAAATAGTAAACATTTTCCTGGGTGACAAAATCAGCAATGGAAGAGGGTGCTCTGAAAGTACAGTAGCCATAGTTAGAATGGGATGGAAAAAGTTCAGAGAGCTAATACCGCTGTTGGCCACAAGGGGTTTTACTCTAAAAGTGAAAGGCAGATTGTATGATGCTTGTATACGAACAGCGATATTACATGGTAGTGAGACCTGGGCGTTGTGTGCTGAAGACTTGTGTAGATTAGAAAAAAATGAAGCCTCATGCTCCGATGGACGTGTAATAGTAATGTTCGTGAACGGCAAAGCATAAACGAATTGAGAGAGAGACTAAGCATAAGAGGTATCAAATGTTGTGTTCTGGAGAGGAGATTGCATTGGTATGGTCATGTGATGCGTATGAAGGACAACAGCTGTATGAAAAAGTGCAGAGTAATCAAAATTGATGGAAGCTACGGAGTGGGTAGACCAAGGACAACATGGGATGAGGTGATAAATTCCGACCTCACACACTTTAATAATAATGATTTCTAGTATAGGCACAAAGCCAGTAATTTGGGGGGAGGGGAAAATCGATTAAATCAACCCCAGTATGTTACTGGTGCTTTATTTTATTGACCTCGTAAGGATGAAAGGCAAAGTTAACCTCGGCAGGATTTGAACTCAGACCATAAAGGGCGTAACTCTTTGCTGCAAAGCATGGTGTCCGACCCTCTATAGATACTGCCAATCCACCGCCCTTATATAATAATAATGGTTTCTTATATAGGCACAAGGCCAGCAATTTGGGGGGGGGGGGGCTATTAAATCGACACCAGTACATTACTGGTACTTTATTTTATCGACCCCGTAAGGATGAAAGGCAAAGTTAACCTCGGCAGGATTTGAACTCAGATCATAAAGGACCGTAACTCTTTGCTTACAAAGCATGGTGTCCGACGCTCTATAGATACTGCCAATACACTGCCCTTATATAATAATAATAATAATAATAATGATAATAATAATAATATATAAAGTTCTATAATCGATCATCTGTAGTTTTCAATGATGAACATTCAGCTGTTCCATCAACTTGTTAAAGTGAAGTGTAAGTGGTTGAGTATACCACAGTTACCTGTACCTTAATGTGATTTTCAGGTGGAATCATCATGATATAGTGTGTGACAAGGCTGTACCTTTGACTTATATGGACTGTCTAACTAGTATTAAAAGTGGCTGAGTATTCCACAGCTATGACTACATCCATTTACATTGTTATAAAGGAGAGAGAGAGAGAGTTAGAGAAAGAGGATAAGAAAGAGGAGATGAGAGAAAGAAGAGAGATAGTTACAAAAAAGGAAGAGAGAGATGATGAGAAAAAGAGGATGAGAAAGAAAGAAGAGAGATAGTTAGAGAAAGAAAAGAGAGATGATGAGGGATAGAGAGAAAGAGAAAATGAAGGAGAGAGAGGGGTAAGAAAGAAAGAGAGAGTGAGCAAGGATGAGAGAGAGAGAGAGAGGATGAGAGAAAGCGAAAGAGAGAGAGAGAAAGAGAGAGAGAAGTCATTTGAAATAGAATATAATCACAATATTAACAAAACTGGATTTATTCAGGAGGAAAAAAAAAGACATGCTTTGTGTTGAGAGCGTGTAGAAAAGAAGAATGGATTGCCAGTTTGATTTAGAATAACGAGGACAGAATTCAATACAAGTTAGTCGAAAAGATAAGAATTTGGTAGTAGAGAGTAGAAAAAATATTCATAGACATAGTCTGAGAAAGTATTATTATATTTTTTTTTTTTTGTTGTTAAATAACTTTCAAGAATATACCAAATGAAAAATATTCTGTGAGTCTTTAAAGTGATTTTAGTGTGAGAGGAAGAAGAGGAGAACCCTGAGGAAAGATAGAAAGGATTGGAATAGAAACAAAATAATTAATTAATATTTCACTTCATTAAAAGGGAAATTAATGAACCCGAAATATAAATGAAATGAAATTTGTTGCAAAAAAAAAAATAGAAATTTAATTCGTAAATTTTTTTTAAAATACTTAAATTAAGTTTAAGTAATAATATACGAGATAGTTTTTTATTTTAAAATTTCTGTAAACTTCAGAAGAAAAAAAAGTTTATTATCTGTTTAATTATAAGAATTTATTTTTGTTTTGACAAAAGAATATCTTAGAATAAGAACGATTTGAGTAAGAAAGAATTATAAAGTTAGAGGAAGATAATGGTTTCTAAACTAGGCACAAGGCCAGCAATTTTTTGGGAGAAAGTGAAAGTCAATTAAATCGACCCCAGTGCATTGCATCCTTAGATGAAAGGCAAAGCTAACCTTGGCAGGATTTGAACTCAGAATGTAAAGGTCTGTAACTCTATACCGCAGAGTACATTTTCTGATACTCTACCGATACTGCCAATCCACCACCCTAATAATAATAATTGTTTCTACTATTGGCACAAGGCCAGCAATTACTCAGTACATTACTGGTACTTTATTTTATCGACCCCGTAAGGATGAAAGGCAAAGTTAACCTCGACGGAGTTTGAACTCAGAACGTAAAGGGCCGTAACTCTATGCTGGACAGCATGGCGTCCAACCCTCTACCGATACTGCCAATTCACCGCCTTAATAATAATAATAATAATAATAATAATAACAACAATATACATAAATAAATAAATAAATATATAACTGCCATGAAGTAATTTGAGAGAAAAATGCGAATAAAATGAGAAAACAACTGTCAGAAATGGTACTGGAACTCTCATTCAACAAGTAGCGGCATTTGAACTCAGAAAGTAAAGGGCCGTAACTCTATGCCGCTAAGCATATTGTCTGACACTACCAATTCTGCCAAACCATGGCCCATGGACACTTGAAGATAATGATAGTGGTGGAGAAGAGAGGAGGAATTGAAGTTGGAGGTTAAATAAAAGAAGACATTCATTTCTGGTTTGGTCTTAATTATATATCTAATTATATATCTAATTAGATCAGCAGTTAACAACTGACCAGCAGCGTCTCTGCCAAATTGCTTTATGTTGACACATCAGAAGTCTTGTGATATTCCACTAGAGAGTCTTGTTATAAGTATGTGACACTGACCAGTTACTTCACTAGTGTCTGGTCATAAGTATGTGACATTTACTAGTCACATCACAGAAGAGTCTGGTTATAGTGACATCACCAGTCTTGTCATAAGTGACATTGACCAGTCACATTACTAGAGTCCGGTCATAAATGTGTGACATTGTCCCGTCATATCGCTAGAGAGTTTGGTCATAAGTGACATAGTCCAGTCACATCACTAGCATGTATTGTCATAAATATGACATTGACCAGTCACATTACTAGAGTCTGGTCATAAATGTGTGACATTGAGCAGTTACATCACTAGAGAGTCTTGTCATAAGTGACATTGACCTGTCACATTACTAGAGAGTCTGTTCATATATGTGTGACATTGACCAGTCACATTACTAGAGAGTCTGGTGATAAATGTGAGATATTGACAAGTTACACCACTAGAGTCTGGTCAAAAGTGACGTTGACCTGTCACATTACTAGAGAGTCTGGTCATAAATGTGAGACATTGACAAGTTACATCACTAGAGTCTGGTCATAAGTACATGACATTGTCCAGTCACATCGCTAGAGAGTTTGGTCATAAGTATGTGATATTGTCCAGTCACATCACTAAAGTGTGTGTCATAAGTATGTGACATTGACCAGTCACTTCACTAGAGTCTTGTCATAAGTATGTGTCATTGATTATTCATATCATAAGTATGAAACACCATAAGTATGTGACACAGACTAGAAACATCATAAGTATGTGACACTGACTAGTGATATCACCAGAGTCTTGTCATAAGTATGAAACACTGACCAGTCACATAAATATGTGACACAGACTAGTCACATCTTTAGATGTGACACTGACCATTCATATTTTTAGATAGTCTAGTCATAAGTATATGTCACATCATTAGATAGTCTAGTCATAAGAATGAGACACTGACCAGTCGAATCATCGGATAGTCTAGTCAGAAGTTTATGAAACTGACCAGTCACATCATTGGATAGTCTTGTCATATAATTCTTAACCTGGGAAATGTTCCTGCAGGTAGAAAATACCAGGATTCCAGTAGAAAATTTGGGATTTCCAATGGAAAAATTGTTTCAAAGTCACATTGGTTTCTCTAGATTTGTTAAACTGGTTTAAAACTGTTAAATTGTGTTGTATCAAATACTACTTTAATATATGGTTAGTAATATTATGTAATATATTATTTTTGTATACAAGATTATTAAAATGTTATGTAATAAACTGTGTTATATAAAAGACTACTTTAATATGAGATCATTAATATTGTGTTGTATACAAAACTATTCCAATAGAAGGGTTTAAAATGTTGTGTAAGAAATTGTTTTTATATAAGACTACTTTTATATCAGGCCATTAATGTTATGTAAGAAATTGTGTTTGTATATAAGACTACCTTTATATAAGGCTGTTAATGTTGTGTAAGAAATTATGTTGTATACAAAACTACTAATATAATGGTGTGAATGTTATATAATAAATTTTGTTTGTATACAAGACTACTTTTATATAAGGATGATAATTGTTTCTACGTTTGGCACAAGGCCAGTAATTACCCAGTGTATTATTGGTACTTTATTTTATAGACCCCGTAAGGATGAAAGGCAAAGTTAACCTAAATTATGTTTGTATACAAGACTACTTTTATATAAGGCTGGTAATGTTATTTAATATATTGTTTTGTATACAAGATTAGTTTTATATAATGGTGCTAATATTATTTAATATATCGTTTTGAATATAAGACTACTTTAATATAACAGTGCTAATATTATCTAATATATTGTTTTGTATATAAGACTGTCTTTTTCTTATCATATGAGAAGAGAAACTGATTGTGAACTGGTAAAGAATAGAAATAGAGAAAAAAAGGTTAAGAAACATTGGTCTAATCAGATATGTGAGGGATTAGTCTGTCACATCTTTAGAGAGTCTAGTTGGATATGTAAGGGGCAAGTCAGTCCTTCATATTGTGACTAAACTATCTAGTCACATTGTTAGATAGTCCAGTCTTAAATATGAAGGAGTGTTGAGGCTAGTTAGAACTATGAAAGACTGACCAGTCACATCTTTAGCTAGGCTAGTCATAAGTATAACAACACTGACCAGGCTAGTAATATGACCAAGCTAGTCATAAATATGAAGACATTAACCTGTCTAGCCAATAAATATGAGGGGATTGACCAGATTAGTGACAAGTATGTGGGAGTGAGATTTGTCAGAAGTACAAAGATGTGACCTTGCTATAAGATCACTGACCAGGTTAGTCATAAGTATGAGGTCACTGACCAGACTAGACTAGTCAGAACTCTGAAAGGAGTGACTGTTCCCCCTCACACACTCTGCAAGACTTAATGGAAATATTTCAAAATTCTTCATCAAGGAAGTCAGCCTCTGATAAATTACTTTCATCAAGGATTTCTTGTGATTCTTTCACTTGTAAACTCTTTATATGGAGAAGGTTTAGTCGAGTTAGGGTACACTGTTCTGGGTAAATCCAAGGCCGATATAAGGGCTGGTTTTGTTCTTTCCAGGAAACATAGTTTTTGCAAGCTTGTTTCATCCTGTTCACCACCTTGAAAATAAAAAATAAAGAAAGACAAAAGATTAAACGATTCAACTTCAATAATGTTTCAATGTTAACTGTTTAACCCTTTAGCATTTAAACCAGCCGTATCTGATCAGAATTTTCTCACCTCTTTCAGTTTAAACCAGCCATAACCGGCTGCTCATACTTATGTTAAGGTATTGTTCTCAAAATAAATAATATCAAAATGTCATAAATTCAATATTATGTTTACCATGAAGATACAATGGTAAATATAGAGTAACATAAATGCTGAAGGATTAAAAGATTCAACTTCAACAATGTTTCAAAGTTAACTATTTAAAATAGGTACAGTCTATACCTGTGTGTTGCAAGAAGTGACTAAATAGATTGGTATCAGGAAGGGCATCTGGCTGTACAACCAAGCCTCAAAAAGTCCTGTCCAACCCATGCCAACATGAAAAATTCAACGTGATGATGATGATGATGTTAGTTATATTTTAAGAAATGAATAAGAAATTCAAGACAGTCCCCACCACCACCACCACTAGTGTTGACGCCATGATAAAAGATACTCGGTACACTTTATAAGTGGTTGGTGTTAGGAAGGGCTTCCAGTTGTAGAAACTATACCAAAAAGGGTTGAGAGGACCCTCCAGTTATAGTAGTTTGTCATCTCTAGTGCAGGTACCATAATAAAAACACAATCAAGTACATCCTATAAAGTGGTTGGTGATAGGAAGGGCATCTAGACATAGGAAATTTGCCAAACAAAGGGTTAAGAGGACACTAAGTTAGTGTTTGGAATATAACAAAGGTTCTTACATAAAATTTGGAAAGTTTTTTGATAAATATAAACAATTTTAATGTGCATGTATGCATGTGTGTATGTGTTTGTGCATGCGTAAAGCAGAGGCCCTCATTAGAGAATTAACACCCTGGACAACCCAAAGCCACTCAGGTGAGATGAGTGATAGAAGAAACTACCAGAAGAGAATCCATAGGTGTGATGTGAGAGGGAAGAAACTATCAAATAACTCTGTGCCCCCTTTGACCTGTCCAGACCTTTAATTTTTAAAACAAGAGATTGAAAAAAAAAACAATAACAATAAAACCACTTCCAGCAGCATGGTATAGCATGCTACATCAGACACTGGATTAGTCCTTTTTATCTTCCTAGGAAAAAGAAATTTGAATCTCAAAATATCAGGACATATAAATGAATTAAGGTAAAACACGATACCTTGTTTCACTGTTTATTTCTTTATTTATTCATCCATTTTGTATTGTCATGGCTTTCAAACTTCAAACTTTATATATCATAATAGAATTTGTAATAAACAGTTTCTTACCTTTGGTGCTAGAATCTGAGTTGCTTTATTCACCACCCAACTTGGCAGACGACCTGCAGAGGAGGATATAGAAGACAATAGTGAACAGTTATTTACAACATTATTATATAATATGGTTGTCATTGGTGTCTTGTGCTAATAATTAGGGTGGTATATGTGTGGTGGTGATGGTGATGGTAGTGGTGCGTGGGTGGTGGTGTGTGGTAGTGGTGGTGGTAGTGTGTATGTGTGTTGTGATGGTGGTGTTGTTGGTGGTGGTGGTGATGGTGATGGTATTGGTATTAGCAGTATGTGTGTAGTTGTTATAGTGGTGGTGGTATTGGTGGTAGTGTTGGTAGTATTGGTGGTGATGTTGGTGGTATTAGTGGTGATGTTGGTGGTGTATGTATGTGTAGTTGTGATAGTGATGGTGGTGATATTGTTGGTATTAGTGGTGATGTTGGTGGTGTTGCTGATTGTATTAGTGGTGTATGTGTGTGTGTGGTTGTGATAGTGATACTGGTGGTGGTGTATGTGTGTGTTGTTGTAATAGCAATGGTGGTAGTATTCGTGGTGGTATTAGTGGTGTATGTGTGTGTAGTTGGGATAGTGATGGTGTGTGATAGTATTGTGGTGATGGAGTCCTACTTACCTCTAGGGTCAGACTGGGATACATATGTCAGAACACAAGAAGATTTGTCTTTTGGAACAATGAAATATCCTGTCAGGAATGAGATGGCTCTGATGTAATCCTTGTAGGGTGGACATTGCTGCAAAATATAACATGTAGTGGTTATAAGGAGTTAGTTATATGTATAGAGAGACCATAAACCCCTGCTGGGGTTGTAGGGAGTTATATGTATATATATAGACCAGAGGTCCTCTAAGTGGGCACTACCCCCCCCCCCCCGGGTGAGAAGGTTTAGGGGGCAATGGGGGAGGGGGTTAGAGATGATATAATAATATGTTAAATATCAAATGATACATATATATATAGTAAAATAAAAAATATATAATATTTATTTATACATAGTATATATATTATTTATTAGAAGGAATTTGTAGTTTACTTGAAGCATTGTATATGGTATATAGAATTTGAAGTTTGAAAGCCACGACAATGAGGATTGAACAGAAAATAATCAAGTAGTAAGAAACAAGGGGTGTTTTTTTACCATAATTTATTCATATGTCCTGATATTTCGAGATTAATATCTCTTCTTCCGAGGAAAATAAAGGAATGATTCCAGTGTCCGATGTTGCTTTCTATACCATGCTGGCCGACATGAATAAATTAAAGTAAAAAAACACTCCTTGTTTCTTATGACTTGATTATTTTCCATCCAATCCACATTGTCATGGCTTTCAAACTTCAAATTCTTAATATTATTTATTATATATAAATTAACGATTTTATTTATTATATATTATTTACAATTTGCATGTAGGCAGGTGTCTCTCTGGAAATGGGGGGGGGGAGGGGGTATTACGTGGTCATGGGGGGGGGGGGGGGGCAAAAAGAACCTCTGATATAGACCCACAACACCTGCTGGAGTCGTAGGGACACCATCATAATATACAGTGTTCTTTAGGCTTCTTAAACCTGGTGAAGCCCATCTCTTCTCCATGTCTGAATGTAACCGATTTCTTCCAGTGAAGGAGAGAGAGAGAGTGAGAGTGATAAAGAGAAAGTGAGAAAGAGATATAGAAGAATAATCGACCCCAATACTTGACTGGTACTTTATATATTGACCATGAAAGGATGAAAGTTTAAGTTGACCTCCATGGGATTTGAACTCACTGAGTGCAGAGGGCCTGAACAAATACTGTAAAGCTATATATCCAACATTCTAACAACTCTGTGAAACCAACCACTTTGTTATTTAGAGCCCTTATAACATAAAATAGTAGAGTTCATAAGGAGTTAGTTATTTAAGAGAGCTCTTATCACTGCAAGATTACCATGAGTTAATTATCTTTGGTGTTTAATGCTTAATCCTTTTAATACTGAACCGCCTGAAACAGCACCTGGTTCAATAATACAAAACTTCATTTTAAACTGTTTATAAATATCTAAAAACTTTTCGTCATCGCTGTCATCATCATAACCACCATAAATCATCACCATCATCATTATAACCATCAACATCATAACCATCACCATCGTCATCATCATCATCACCATCGTCATCATTATCATCATCACAACCATCACCATCATCATCGTCATCATCATCATAACCATCATCACCATCATCATGATCATCACCATCATGATCATAACCATTACCATCATCATCATTATCACCATCATAACCATCATCATCATCACCATAACCATCACCATCATCATCATAACCATCATCATCATCATCATCATCATCACCATCATCACCATCATCACCATCATCATGATAGTTTTTATATCCACTTTTCCGTGCTAGTATATTTTAAAATGTGCTAGATGTTTTAAAACAAAGTTTTACGGTCAAATGCCCTTCCTAACACCAACCCTTTTAGTTACTTCTTACGAAAGGCAATGAAATGGTGTACTCTCAGGTCCCAAATAATAGGAGGGGGTGATATAAGCGGAGGTTGGTGGAAAATTGGTAATTTTTCTAGGTTGTCTGTGTTAGTTGTTTAGTTTACATATTGACACCCCAACCTATTCTCTTTATTTTATAATGTATGAGATTTTTAGTAATGTACTTTTTTTGTCATGTATAATGTTTTTTTTTTTAAATTAATTATCACACGAGTGCTACTACTTGAAATAAAATTTTGCCGGAGATAGATTAGCAAAATGTAATAAGTGTGTGCGTGTGTGTGTGTGGATGGTGGTGGTGGGTGGGTTCTGAAAATTATTAAGCGAGATGTGGGGGGTGATTATTTGAGACTCAAGAGTACCTACTGTAAAAACCTTTGTTAAGTTATGCTCCAAACACCAATATAATAATCAGAAAGTTAGTTATATTACTAAATCCCTCCAAATTCTTGATTATTTAAACATAAAATCACAGGCAATGTTTGTCATTATAAATATTGGTTAGGAAAGGGTTAAACAAAAGTTAATTACTTTAATATTCCTTTTAAGCTGCACATATGTGGAGCCATGCAGTCAGTGTATTAATGTCACATACATCAAAATGTTGCCACACTGTAGTAACTTTCATGGCTCAAAGCATGAAAGCAACATTGGTGATTCATCTGTAGCAAAGAAAGTCAGTTTTGGCTTCTATATTATACTAGCAGAGGCACCCGGCATTGCCCAGGAATGAAATTGTTCCTTATATATTAGAAGAAAAAAGCAAAATATGTTGCATAGAATTTTGTTATTCTAAATTCAATTTATTCTTCAATTGTGATACATGATGAAATCAATTCTGAATTCATAATACAAAAAAAAAATAATAATAATAAAAATAACAAATGAAAATACAAAATTTACCACTTTTATGAAGGGAGATAAATTCTATCACATATGTTGAAGGAAATTATGTAAGAAGACTTAATGCATGCTTTTATTTTATCAACTTTTGTTTCTCTAGGAATAACTGGTAATGTCTCCTGATAAAACTCATCCCATAGATTTATTATTGCCTCTTATGTCCTGTAAGGTCTTATCAAGAGCTTCCACTGCACCTCTATGTGACATGGTGCATTCATCCCAAATGATCAGGTGGCATTGGCACAACACTTCTGCTGAACCATGAACCTTTGCTTATATTACAAATTAGACAGTCATTTGTGACCAGGTTTAGCAGTAATTTAAAAGCAGAATGGGCTGTTTGTCCTGCTGGGAGAATGGTGGCAACAAATCCAGACGATGCTACAGCACCTGCAATTCTTTTTTGTTGCCTTACTTTAGAGAGAAGCAATGTTGTAATAAATGTTTTACCTGTGCCACCAGGAACATCAAGAAAGAAAATTCCTCTGCTCTTTTCTCTGACTGATGAAATAATTTTATCATATACACAACATTGTTCTGGAAGAAGTTTAGGTTCATGTTCATTCACAAATGCAGCCAACTCTGTGATGTCATAATTTGTCTCACTTGCTATGTCTCTTGAAGTTAACGCACTAACTTGAGGGTTTGTTTTTGACAATCCAGAACCAGAATCTTGCAAATGTTTGCCTCCCATGGCCAAAACTTGATCCTCAATTTCAATCAGAGCTTGGTTAAAAAAATTTTCAGAGAACTGAATATTGATATCTGGGTTTGCCTGTTGAACTGCATACTTTAAGTCCTAGCCATGTCCTCACAATGAGAATTTTTGCCTTCAGTTGGCAACAAAAATCCAATACGATGGTATTGTTGACCTTGAACATTAAAAGTTGGCTTCATACTCCCTTCTCTTATAATATTGCTACCAAATGAGGTCATTTGGAAAGCAGAATTATAATTCCCAATATTTTTGAAGACGTGCATGCTCCTTGATGTGTTTCCCAAAAGCAATGCCTTCAAAGTATCTGGGGGAGTACCAAACGTCGGTAAAACAACCGTTCCTCGACCACAACACATAGTGGTAGTTTCTCTTTCCCATTTCTTTCCTTTACAAAAACTGCACTCTTTTGACATTGCTCCAATATCAATCAATTTCTCTGTAGAATAATCATGCTTTGGATCATAGTTGAAAGCTGATATTTTCCAAGTCCCCTTGAAAGGTGCAATTCTTTTGTCAAATGCATTCAGCCTATCTTGATCAAGACACTTACGTCTCTCCTATTCTGAGGATCGGCAAAGTCTTGCAGCAACTGTTTGCTCCTGTTTTTTTCTTTGTCTAATCTCTCACTGACCTATTGTCTCATTGGTAACTCTGGCAGCTTGTCTTTGTCTTGCATCCTTTAAATGTTTTTCTCTTTCCTTTCTTGACCCTTGGCTCCTGTGGATTGCATTTTGTTTACATAATTGTTCTAACCATTTTTCCCTTGCCTCTTGTGACTCATTGGCCCTGCGTGCAACAGCTCACCTCCGGTTGTTTTCATGCCTTTGCTGTCATTGTGTAGGGGTCTCTAGTGACCTTACTCTGGCTACCTGTACTTATCTTTGCTTCACTGTAGAATACTGATCATCTACATCTACCCTGTCTCCTCTTGTTGAGAGTGAGAACATTTTTCTCGGAAACCTTTTTGAAAATTAAAATGGCGATTAAATGAAAAAACAAGTGAATATCTTCACAAGAGTGATTGAAATAAATGGTGATTGTGGAATGCCACACACGCACGCACACATGCACGTTCGCACACACTCACATGTGTTGATAGTTTTTACTTTCTGTGGAACGCCAAACGCATACACACACGTGCACGCATGTTAATAGTTATTACTTTCCTTCCCCTCCTATTTCCACATACATCACACACACATGTATCTACACTGACATACACATACAGTCTCAAACATACAGCGTCTCCCTCTCTCTCTCTCCCACTATCCCCCCTCTCTTTGTGCCGGCTTTCTTTCAACTTCTCCTATAGAACAGTATCAAATATACAGCGTTTATCTCTCCTGCCATCCCCCTCTCTTTCAACTTTAGAAACTTATTCTCTCTCTGTGTTTCTTTCTCTTTCTTTTTCTCAATCTGTGTTTCTCTCGCTCACACATATTCTCTCTCACCCTCTCTAACACTTCCTCTCTTTTAGTCTATGGTTGTTTCTTTCACACACACACATACACACTCTTTCTCTCTCTCTCTCTCTCTCTCTCTTTCTAACTCATTCACACACTCACAGTATTTACATTTCTCCCTCTATCGAAAAACGTTGTGACGAATGAGGAGTTGGAGGAGGAAAAGTAAAGAGCCACTTCTTCATTTTCCCTCTCTGTTTCTTTCTCTCCCCTCTCACTCCCTCATTGGCATTATGCAGACATACAAATACACAGATATCTGCTAATATATAGATATAGATGTGTGTGTGTGTGTGTGTGTGTGTAAACCAGCGTCCGTTGCCACTCTCTCTCTCTTTCTATCTGAATAACACTTTAATTGTACCTCTCTCTGTATAACGGCCTATCTCACTCTCTGTCTGCCTCTCCCTCTGTGTCTCTCTCTTTAGATGTGTCTGTGTATGTGCGTATGTGTGTCTGTGTGCGTGTGTATGTGTGTGTGTGTGTGTGTGTGTAATTTTCTTATGATTAAACCAACCAACCAAAAAACATCTCTAGCTGAGTTACCTGGCTTCGCCCGGGAGAACAGTTAAGAGAAGACGGATAAAAGAGAAAACGACTGTATTGGATGTGTTGTCTGGTTTACAGTATGAGGTGAGACTGTAATGTGTGTGTGAGAGAGACATAAAAAAAAAACAATCATAAAACTTCCTTATTAGGCTGGGGGAGTAAACTGCCGATTAAATGGTAGTATTGGCCTTGGATTTTGAATGTTGTGATATAAGCATAGTCAGTATGATTTTATTCAGCTCCAAAGGACGTCATCTGAAATACAGCAATATACCGCATAACATTGCTTCTGAAGTGTTGCTTCGTTAGTACGGACTGTAAGTAGTATATGGATAAAACCTGGAGGGTAGATTAATTTCAAATAGAAACAATTTTTCTTTGTTCTGTAAAATCAAAGACTGTAAAATGACTTTATAAAAGCTAACGCAATAGTGTTAAACCTTCAATTGATATTTTTATGGGACGTCACTCTCTCTCGCTCTCTCTGAATATCTAACACTTTAATTGTATCTCTCTGTATAACGGCCTATCTCTCTCTCTTTTTGCCTCGCCCTCTGTGTGTCTCTCTCTTTAGATGTGTGTGTATGTATTTGTGTGTGTGTGTAGTGTTCGTGTGATTCAACCAACCAACCAATAAACATCGTTCTTTTATATTATATATAGATATATATTAACCCTTTAACATTTCCATTACTCTATATTTACTATTATATTTTCATGGTAAAGGCTTAACCTCACATAATTATCACATAATATTTAATCTATGAGATTTTGATGTTATTTATTTTGAGAATAATACCTTAACATCAGTATGAGTGGCCAGTTACAGCCAGTTTGAACACAAAGAAGTGAGAGAATTCTGGCCGGATACGGCTGGTTTAAATGCTAAAGGGTTAAGCATACACAACAATGTGAAGGCGGTACTGATGTACGGATGTAAAATTTGGAGGACAACAAAGAATATGCAGCAGGAGATCCAGACATTCTTCAACACCTGTCTGATCTGCATCTACAACATCAAATGGCCGGAGAAGATCAGAAAAGAAGATCTATGGGAGTGAGCGAGAGAGGAACCAGTGGCAAAGCAGATTCTGAGGAGGAAGTAGAGCTGGATTGGACATACCCCTAGGAAACCAGCATCCAACACCACAAGCCAAGCCCTGACCTGGAACCTGTAGGGTAAGAGGAAGAGAGCCAGCCCCATGGTAGTTGGAGGCATGACATTGAGGCTGAATTTTAAAAAAGCAGGAAGCCAACTGGAGAGGAGTGGCGAGAGCAGTTCAGGATCGTGAATGATGGCAGAGGGTTGACAATGGCCTATGCTCCACAGAGAGTGATGGGGCTGAATGAACAAATGATACACAAGATAACTGTGGAATACTCAGCTACTTGACTGCAGACCTACCAACCTCTAAAAACCCAAACAGGGAGTACCATGAAAAAAAGTGTCCCAAAACGGAGGAATGAGGCAAAATGGGGAGATTTATGGCAAAACATACTCTAATTTGACCATGTCCGGGTGTAATAGTTATTATTAGATGGTTAGTACACTTTAATTTCTTCTTTCAATTGATCTGTATTAGCCTTTCCTTTTGTCGACAATATGTTCAACACTGGTGGTTTTCTATCCCCTATAATTAAACATATACCTCTATGTGTACTTCTCTCTATATATTGATTTATAAGGAGCCCGGAATCTATTCCTTGAGCTCATCAAATTATAGGAGATTAACGTGAGTCTTCAACTCAATTTTTTAATTTGATATATATATATACATATATATCCACATATAGGCACCTCCTAACCACTATACCCCCCACACCACTCTTACACTGAACAAAATATACCCAGCCCACACTGTAATGTGGTCGTGTAGGTATCACGACAAAAAGCACCCAGCCCACACTGTAATGTGGCCATGTAGGAGTCACGACAAAAAGCACCCAGCCCACACTGTAATGTAGTTGTGTAGGAGTCACGACAAAAAAGCACCCAGCACACACTGTAGAGTGATCGTGTAGGAGTCACGACAAAAAGCACTCAGTACATACTGTAAATGTGGTTGGTATAAGGAAAGGCATCCAGCCATAGACACCAAGCCAGAAACAGTAAGACATGATCACCTGACCCAATTTACCTCAAATAGGACGACCCGTCTAACTCATACTAGCGTGAAAAATGGATGTTAAACGATGATGATGATGATATAAAAATATATATATATATATCATAATCATCATCATCATATATATGTATGTTTAAAAGATATAAGGAGAATGAAAAAGTCATATATCATTTGAGAAACACATAACATTTTGTACACATATATAGAGCAAACAGTATGTAGGAAAATATACATATTTGAAGATGATAATAACTCTAAATGTTCCATATGGCCATTTCATACATCCAAAGAATGAAGCAAAACCATTGATCTAAGTAATTGATTATCAATTACCAACTATCAATGGTTTTGTTTCATTCTTTGGATCTATGAAAGAGCCATATGGGATATTTAGAGTTATTACCACTGTAAAGTATATATATATTCCTATATCTTGTTTACTCTATATATGTGTTTCTCAAAAAATATATACCTGTTTCTCCTCTCTCCATATATATTTTAAACTCGTATAATTGATGCTATTAATTAAGGTCCATTGAGCTTTTTTATTGAGAAACATGATTGTTATATATTTAATATGTATCAATACCTTATCATATATATATATACTTGGATATCTTTTTGGATCACTGGATTTTCTGATATCGTTTTGCTTTATACCAATATACCACAAGTCAATACCACTTTTCTCTTCCGACTACTCCCTTTTCACCATCTATATTAAGTGTAAAACTAATAAGATATTTCTTAATTGTACTGTGTCATTTGCTCTGCTATTTCTGTTTGCCTTTTGCATACATATGTGTGTGAAATCAAAGAAGAAATAGAAAGATAGCAGAGGGTGAGCAGGGTAGAAACAAAAATGAATTCTTCAACAAAAAGTATGTGTCCATTTTACCATTTAAATATATATATACTAGAATTTTTTTCAACGCTGACCTTATGTATGTGCATATGCATACATTTATATGTATGAACATATAAATATAAACACACTTACAAATATACACAGACATACATCCACAAAAACAGACACACATTGTGTGATGGACTGAAGTCGCTCAAATTTATATGTAGGTTGTTCACACAAGTGCAGTGAATATTAGACGCTGGTTTCTGTGGTTTATCATCATCTCTTTCTTCCTCAGTCATCTCTTGTGCATGACATCATCATTTCTTTCTTCCTCAGTCATCTCTTGTGCATGACATCATCATTCCTTTCTTCCTCAGTCATCTCTTGTGTGTGACATCATCTCTTTCTTCCTCAGTCATCTCTTGTGTGTGACATCATCATCTCTTTCTTCCTCAGTCATCTCTTTCGTCCTCAGTCATCTCTTGTGCGTGACATCATCTCTTTCTTCCTCAGTCATCTCTTGTGCATGACATCATCATCTCTTTCTTCCTCAGTCTTCTCTTGTGTGTGACATCATCATCTCTTTCTTCCTCAGTCATCTCTTGTGTGTGACATCATCATCTCTTTCTTCCTCAGTCATCTCTTGTGTGTGACATCATCTCTTTCTTCCTCAGTCATCTCTTGTGTGTGACATCATCTCTTTCTTCCTCAGTCATCTCTTGTGTGTGACATCATCATCTCTTTCTTCCTCAGTCATCTCTTGTGTGTGACATCATCATCTCTTTCTTCCTCAGTCATCTCTTGTGTGTGACATCATCTCTTTCTTCCTCAGTCATCTCTTGTGCATGACATCATCATCTCTTTCTTCCTCAGTCATCTCTTGTGTGTGACATCTTCATCTCTTTCTTCCTCAGTCATCTCTTGTGTGTGACATCATCATCTCTTTCTTCCTCAGTCATCTCTTGTGCGTGACATCATCATCTCTTTCTTCCTCAGCCATCTCTTGTGCATGACATCATCATCCCTTTCTTCCTCAGTCATCTCTTGTGCATGACATCATCATCCCTTTCTTCCTCAGTCATCTCTTGTGTGTGACATCATCATCTCTTGTGCGTGACATCATCATCTCTTGTGCATGACATCATCATCTCTTTCTTCCTCAGTCATCTCTTGTGCATGACATCATCGTCCCTTTCTTCCTCAATCATTTTTAGTGTGTGAGAGATGGACACACAGACGGAGGTCACTCAAATTTATATATATATATATATATATACTAGCAGTTTAGCCCGGCGTTGCTCTGGTTTGTTCATTTGCTATGAAAAGTTACATACAGGTAAACGTAGCTTGAAAGCGCATAAGCTTATCAATTAAGTGCATAAAGCAGTTGAACCGGTTATTAATAGTTACGAACCAATTAGCATTTTGGATAATCAATGATAGGTTAATAATCTTCCAATAGCAAATTTAGTAGACCAAAGTTGCAAGATGGTGGCCCTGATGCCGCTGGGTATCAGATCTGTCCTCTATGGGTGACCCTACCAGTTTTCCAGATGGCATAGCTCCAGCACCTGCACCAACATCTATAGCACCTCTTTGTAGACGATATTGCGTGTCATCCCTTGAGGAGTGTAAGCAAAAAGTCCATTCCTGCTCCCTACGCGGGAACAGGCAACATAAAGTTGGCCATGGGAGAAGCATGGCTCCCCCAAATGGATGCCCGCCACCAACAATGTTTGCCCTTGTGACTTGTTAATGGACATGGCAAAACATGGTCTCACCGGAAATCGAACTGGATATCTGACGCCGAGGGGAAAAGGTTCATCCTTGGAATGAAAACATTCTCCCCTCTCCCCGCACCCCGTTACAATGGTGGCCTCAATCAAGTGGGGCGTCAGTGACTTGACGACCATGTGAGTACCGTTGCATAATGGGACAGCCAACCCTAAGCTTAAGAATGTGAGGTGGGAGCCCTGGGGGCTCAAGGGAATTTAATAACTCAACCGGATAATTAACGATATCATCGAGGTCTGACGTCTGGTTGATAGATTTGAAGATGTGTTCTTTACTGGGAAACTTCTCAATCAGCTGCTCGTTAATAAAATTAACCATGGTATTTTTCGGAGCAAGGATGGCTCTTTCGCTGAGCCAATTGAGGTTTTTAAAGGTCAGAAGGGCTGCTCACAATGTTGCACAGGGAGTCGATTACTATGCCGCCCTTCTCATCCGCAGGGACCTTGCCCTCACCAAGTGCTAAAATATTCTGAGCAAATGCTGCAGACATGTTGTCACCATGCAAATGAGCACGCATATTTGTTCTCAGGTACAAATTCTTCATCTGGAGCCACAACATGGATGACTTAAGGCAGACACGCACTTCATTAGCTCTTTCCCTTTGGGTATGACAGGCAGCGTTTGCCGAAAATCCCCTGATACTAGAAGTGTTACGCCACCCATAGGAGCCGTAGAATCCCTAATGTCTTTCAGGGTCCTGTCCAATGCCTCAAGGGCACCCTTGTGTGCCATTGTGCAATCATCCCAAACAATGAGGCAACATTTTTTGAGAACCAGAGCTTCGTGTGAACTCTTGCTGATATTACATGTTGGTGTCTCATCAGCTTTTACTAAATCCAAGAGGAGTTTAAAGGTTGAATGTGTTGTCCTGCCTCCCGGCAGCAAAGTAGCAGCGATCCCGGACGATGCAACGGCCAACACAATTTTTTTCTCCTGACGAATCTTAACGAGAATCAATTTCGTTACAAAAGTTTTTCCGGTACCCCCAAGAGCATCGAGAAAGTAAATACCCCCAGTCTGATTTTGAACCACGTCGATGATAGTTAAATAGGCCAACCTTTGGACCGACAGAAGTTTGGGCTCATTTTCTTCTAAATATTGGGAAAGAGATTCGATGTCATATGCTGTTTCCCGCAACAAATCCAGGGCCAATGTGTTAGCTTCCTCTCTGACGGTTGACGGCAAGCCATACATCACCAACTCACTCCCACCCATGTCGAGGAGGGCGTCCTCGATATCAATGAGTGCCCTGTTGTAGATAATGTCGCTGTAACCAACTTCCACTGAAGTATACTGCATATGAGCCAGGCGCAGGAAGTCCTCAGACATGAAGTCTCTGTACTTGACCCATAAAAATTTGGGATCACCCAATTCACACTTTTGAAGCAAAATGGCCGTAGACCTTCAGGTGATTTCAACAAAGCACCCTCTGCTAAAGTGGAATCCCATTGCGAATCATCTTCCAAAAGACCACGCTTAAAGCAGGCTTCCCGGTACGTATCACATATTTCTCCATCAACAGTTTTGAGGTCCTGAAAACTTTGTGGGCCTACAACTTCATGCAGAAGAAGGCGGAGATGAAAGCACTCATGCTGACTTGGGGGCACAGTGTAAACCCTTCCAAGACAGCTGTCAAATTTTACACCAGGATGTCTTTCAGCAGCCTGACCTGATTTTCTTCGCACCCAAGTGTTTTTCGACCATATAAAGTAGGATGGAACCTGGGGGTACACAATTGTATCGAACTGGAAAAGTTTGAAGAAACCCGTCAGAGTGGTCTCTTTCAGATTGGCAGCCAACTTGGCGGCGGTTTGGTCTGTAAAGTAAACCCTTTGCCCATTTTCCAAATGTACCACAAGCTGTATGATGGCGGGGTGCCGTTGGTGTAGGGGTAAACCAAATAGGCGCCAAAAAGCTTCATTGCTACTGATGTACCGCCCCGCCAGGTATTCTGTGACCTCGTCCCTGCTATTTTCAGCTTGAAATGTGAACATTGCGGCATCAGAGCCCTTATTTACATATTTGCATATGTATTTTATCGACTTGACGGAGATGCAAAACTCAACGTTGATGTGGGCGTTGAACATCTTCAAGAGAAGCGGGCAGTAAGGGACCACCCATCTATTGTCGACTTGACCTCCCTTTACTGTTGTGGTGAAGCCACCGTTCTCGAGCCGTCTCCGCCTGTACAGGGGGTACCCGTCGCCACCAGTCTGAGTCTGGTCAACAAATGTTTTGGGGTATCCCTTACTGCACGACCCCCCTTTCAGACACGTGTGATGCTCATTAGGACCCAACGCACATGGACCATGTTAGCTTTGACAATGTCATGTAATTCCTGGTCAGTTGCTGGGTTAGGGATTTCAGCTGAAATGAAGCTGTCTATGGCATTTGAATTGATTTTATCAGCTAACCAAATCAAAATGTGAGCATGTGCCAGCCCTCATTTTTGTTATTCGACGGTGAACATGTCACATTTTACAGCCCCAAATACCTGACCTTTTTGATTAAAGCCATGAGTTTAGCCAGTTTCAGTCTGAACACTCTGGCAATGAGGTCATGTCTGTTCGAATAATTTTGCCCATGAAAAAGTTCATGGGTTACATTCCGATTCATATGTCTATAGCATTAATCTGTTATATGAAGTGTTATTTTGTGGGTTGTTATTTGCAATAAGCCGATTGAAAATGCCCCAGATAAGCCGTATGTCAATACGGAACGCACCACTGCAGTGTTGTCATATAGGGAGTGAAGAGCGACAGAGGGAGTTAAGCAGTTAAATTATAGAGAGGGGGAATATGCGGAACGCTCCATTTGATCATATACATTGTTTCTCTCTCTGCAGTGTTGTCATATAGGGAGTGAAGAGCGACAGAGAGAGAAAAGCAGTTAAATTATAGAGAGGGGAAATGATCATGATCGATTTTTGCCCTTATTGTTGATTGATTTGAAATTCTTTTGCTTCATGACCTTCTCCTGACATCTGTTGCTTTGGAATATTGTTATTTGATGTAAAATGTAAGTGTGTAAAATGTATCGTTGAGAGAGCAGTATGTATTTAGTGTTATCGGCTTTTTAAATTTTGATATTTGATGTATGAGTGTCGCTTAGTTATCAAAGTTTTTTTCGCTTTCCCGAATGAAGAGGGGGAATGATCTATTATAGAGAGAGAGAAGAGCGACGGAGAGAGTGAAGCTAGTGTTAAACCTCGAAGCATGAAGAGAGTAAAGCAGTTAAATTATAGAGAGGAGGAATAATCTAGTGTAGAGAGAGGGAAAAGCGACGGAGAGAGTAAAGCTATGGTTGTTGTATAAATCAATGGGTTGCTTAGGTTTCAAAGTTTGTGTCGCGTTCCTTCAAAAGAAGTTTTGTCGTTGTTCTAAAGTGTAGGGTAGTAGACGGAGGCAGTAACCTTTTAAAGAGAGTTGCAACATGTATGTAGTTTCATATATTTTTGATGGTAGTAGTGAGAGGAATGAAGCGTGTAAGAGAGAGGGTTACAGCATGTATTTAGTTTTATTGATTTTTTTTATAGAAGCAGGAAATTTTTGGCAAAAATAATTACGCGTCTGGTAAATTTGGAGCACATTGGGAAAGAATCATCAAAATCGGTAGAGAAATGTGGAAATGCATAAACATCATACACACACCACAGACAGACATCTACCGTTTTATATATAGAGAGATAATTCTGATGATTTAGTCGGGTATCGACTGTAATAAAAAATCGAGTGACGTAGTATCTTGCGAACAGCGATTTTTAGACACACTGGACTAATAAAACAATTGTTAATACTTTGAATAAACCCTATTGTACAGCCAACCACGTTATTCTTCACTCATTTACTATCATCATCATCATCACCGTTTTTACATCTGTTCTTCCATGCTAGCATGGGTTAGACGGGTTGTCCTGTTGTGGGCAGTGTCCGGTCAGCTGATCTTGTCTTGCTCATACGGGAACTGACTCTGGCTTGATTTCTACAGCTGGATGCCCTTCCTAACACCAACCTCATTTACAGTGAATGCTGGGTGGTTTTTTTCCGTGGCGCCTACACGTCCACTTTACAGTGTGGGCTGGGTGCTTTTTTGCCATGGCCAGTCCTATCATCTCACTTCTACAGCGGAGTAAACTGGAGCAATGTGAAATAAAATGTCTTGCTCAAGGAAACAACACATCACCTGATCTGAGAATTGAACTCACAACCTTTCGATTGCAAGCCATGCACCTTCACATATATATCTATATATATAAAACTGTTGTTGTGTGTGTGTGTGTCCCCTCATTTTTGCAAAGTCTATACAAATCCACATTTCTACTCCGATTGACTTCAAACTTGTATTTGTATATTCCTTGCGTTCTAAAGATAGTAACTGCAGCTTTTATTTTTCAATTTTCTGTTGTTAAAGGGGTTTTAGGCGACGGTTATCGATCTCCGTCGCGCTCTTATAATATCTGTCTGTATGCCTGGCTGTCTGCATTACGACATTCTGACGAAGATGACGTATTATGTTCACTATTATCCGTTCATTGCCAGGGAACGTTTCCACAAACCAAAGTATCGTCTTCCTGTTTTCCTTCGGTTGCAACATTTTTCGAAATATTTACTTCTGCGTTCACAGATTGATGTGTTTAGTTTCAGAAGATCCCGTTAAGGGTGAAAGCAACGATTTTTTGCTTAAACTTTAATCTGTTATTTTAATCTATATATGTATATATTTAAAACTGAGGAAGGATGTGTGTATGTATGTATGTGTGTGTGTGTGTAAAACCCGAGAAGTACCCAACCAAATTTTTTCAAATTTTACATGTGTATTACTTATGTTTCAAGGAGTGTTATGCACATAAATTCCACTTTTTGATCCCCTAGGGCCCGCATTAGGTGAAAAACTGCCTTTTTCCTGCTTCATCGAGGAAAATCTTAGATTATCCAGCCATCAGAGTATTCGGTTTATTTTCTTTACATATTTTCCAGGCATGCAGTTTTTCCACGATTAGGTCTATTGGCGGCCCGCGTTCCAAAATACCTTATCCTGTGCAACGCCAGGTACCACTGCTAGTATATATATAATAGTAATGAGTATAATCGAAGTTGCAGCTGCAAGTAGCAGATTAGCACCCGATCTTCGAAGACTGTCACAAAGCACTCGATGATAGAATAATTAATAAATAAATATCTCCTCAGAGTGAGCACAACAAGTTAGGTAATAGTAACACCATGAATAATGCAACCAGAGGCATATTGCCACATTAATACTACAACAACAAAAAATACAGACAGAAATAACAACACAAACAGTACAGTGTATGGAAGGAATATATTAGTTTAATGCTTGAAATAGCAAGAAGAGAGTATTAACGTTTCAGACGTTAGTCCTTCATCAGAAGAAAGAATTAGAAAGAAATTAGAAATATATATATATATATATACCATGCAGGAACGCAATGCTGTATGGTATATTTAAAGATTATTTTTTCTTTAATCCGACAGAATGAATAATTTTATAATTCTTACATTAAAAATAACTGGTTTTGATTGGTATAACTATTCACACCAGTTATATTTAATGCAACAATCATAAAATTATTTATTCTGTTGGATTAAAGAAAACATAATCTTTAAATATACTTCTCTAACCTCTAATTGCTCTTCCTTACTGTCAAAAGCATCAAGTAATATGCTCTTAAATTTAGTATCATCTATAATGTCATGTGCACACATTACGAACTCAATGAAGTACGGAATGAACTTTTAAGGAACAAAACCTGTCCCTATATATGTGAGTACTGGGTTCAATCTGGGGTAACCACAGTTAGTAAGGTACTCAATACATTAGCCACATGTATGGCTATGGGGTTAAGATGTCTGCTTCACATCCATGACTGGCATATTAGACAAGTGTTTTCTGTCATAGCTGAAGCTGACCTAAATCTGGTGAGAAAAGTTTGGTGGTCAGAAACTGTATGGAAGCACGTTGTGTGTGTATATATATATATATATGTGTGTGTGTGTGTGTGTGTGTGTTTACACTGACACTACTTAAACAAGCTGTGTCATTTGTTTATGCCCTGCATGTCCCACTACTTAGTCCATCTATGGAATACTACTTGGAAATAAGTCTTGGACATAAAAACCAACGATGATGTCAACCATAGTGGTGGGGATGATGATGATGATGATCAAGTTGATGATGATGATGGTGGTCGTGATGATAGTGATTATGATGATGATAATGGTAATGATAATAATAATAATAATGATAATCATGATCATGATCATCATTATGATGATGATGATGATAATGATGAATGTCTTTTCATTTTGATTTAATTCTTCAATTGAAGAAGATTTAAACATTACAGTGTCTCTCAAGCAATTTACTGATTCCGAAATAGAAATAGACAAAGAAGAAGAAATAGAAGAATTCCTTTCATTGAAATCCTTGCAGAAATTTTAATTGTGTGACTTCAGTCATGAAATATTTCCATATAGAAACAATGAACCAATTATTTTGGTACCACCTGGAATAAATTCCATGTTTTTCTAACTGGGAAGTTATTTCTATAGTTCTATATTTAGTTCTCATGTGATACCACTTCAGCTGTCATTTTCTTTCAAGTACAAAACATTTATTTTTATTTTCGGTAAATAATGATTCTTTTTAATGACATAACTGAATTTTGACATCCAGCATTAAACATTTCTCAAATAAAAGACTTCCAGAAATAGTTTCACTTATTACTGAAATAGAATTAATGTGGCAGAAACATAGCACTGAGTATTTGGCCATATGGGTGACCAAACAGTGACCAGTGGGTAACCAGTGGGTGACCAGTGTTAGCAGCACTGGATCTTTATGTATGTCGATGACCAGTAGTAACAGAGCCATGAATCTTTCATCAATGTTTAGATGTGGCCAGTGATAACAGCAGTGAGACATTGGTCAGTATTTAGATAAGTGACCAGGTGTAACACAGTCGTGAGTTATTGGTCAGTGTTTAGATGAGTGACCAGTGGTAACACAGTCCTGGGTCTAGGTGCATTTTATACTGGCACCAGTCCTACCACTTTCCAGACTGAAGCCATGCACATCTACCAATTTCTTCCCTTCAACCCAAGCTACTCTTTTACCTTCCCCACCGGACCTCTCACCCATCTTCCCCTATCACCATTTTTATTTTTTTATTTCCTCCCCTAACCTTCTCATACTATTCATACATCTATCTGTTCTCTCCTTATCCAAACTTTCCTGAAGAATAACCTCTGTCCCCTCTGTCTGAAACATTGAAACGTTTTCCACTTCCAGCAAGCATGAACCTAATATAACTGTGTAAAATTGCCTCCTGTGTTTTGTTTGTTTCATTGACATATGTATATGTGTATTTTTGTGAGCAGAAATGTGCCTATATGTGTATGTATATATGTGAGTATGTTTGAGCAGGTATATATGGGAATATGTGTATATGTGTGTATGCATGTGTTTTGTGTGAGTGTACGTGTTAATGTGTCTGTAACTTGTATGTGTTACAACACCCTGCTTGTAACATGTAAATGGCTGATCATTCCAAAGAAACATATAGTTCTCAGGGAGATTCAGTATGACACAGTATGTGACAAGGTTGGGTCTTTGAACCATAGGTACAACTCATTTTTGCCAACTGAGTGGACTGGAGCAATGTGAAATAAAGTGTCTTGCTCAATGACACAGTGCACTGCCAGAAGTTGAACTCACAACCTTACAAGAAGTATGTATACTTACCATGTGGTTGACAGAGTGATTCATGATGTAATATTCTGTTGAGGTAGCAAGCCATGACCTTAATGTGACAAAATCTCGATTCTTTAGCGGTGAGGGACATCGAACTAGAAGTAGAATCACATTATATCAATGGCAAACATTCTACAAGTTCCTTAACATACACATAAATATACACACGTGTGTGTGTCATCATTATCATAATCACCAATTTTACGTCCGCTTTTCCCTGTGTGTATATATTATATATATAAAGAGAGAGAGAGAGGGGAGAGAGAGGGGAGAGAGAGAGAGAGAGAGAGAGAGAGAGAGAGGGGAGAGAGAGGGGAGAGAGAGGGGAGAGAGAGAGGGGAGAGAGAGGGGGGAGAGAGAGAGAGAGAGCCTGTGGTGCTGAGAACAGGGAGACCACTAATCATGGGAGTACTCAATGCATGAGGAATCTGTTTGGAAGTGCCTCCTCCAATATACAGTGGTGGCCATAACTGGAACCCAAAACAAATAGGTGCACATACAGGTTAAATGTATGAAACAATATTTATACCATATATATATATATATATACGTGAACGGCAAAGCATAAACAAATTGAGAGAGAGACTAAGCATAAGAGGAATCAAATGCTGTGTACAGGAGAGGAGATTATGTTGGTATGAACATGTGATGCGTATGAAGGATGACAGTTGCATAAAAAGGTGCAGAGCTCTAAAAGTCAGTGGAAGCCTTGGAGTGGGGAGACCCAAGAAGACCTGGGATGAAGTGATAAAAGCTGATCTTGCCCAATTGCACCTCTCAAAAACAATGACACAGAACCGAGACCTCTGGCGTTACGCAGTAATACAGTAGACCCAACTTCCCACAGGTAAAATCCAAAGCTGAAGCATATAGACAGTATGCCCCCACACCCTTCCATTGTAAAGTGGTCATGTAGGTGTCATGACAAAAAAGCACCCAGTCCACATTGTAAAGTAGTCGTGTAGGCTCCACAGTACAAAGCACCCAGTACTCACTGTAAATGAGGTTGGTGTTAGGAAGGGCATCCAGCTGTAGAAACCAAGCCAAAATCAGTTCTGTATGAGCAAGACTTGGTCACCTGACCTGGCATTGTCCACAACAAGACAATCCATCTAACCCATGCTAGTGTGGAAGAATGGACGTAAAACGGTGATGATGATGATGATGAATTCTTTCACTCCAAAATATGCTAAAGATAAAAATTATATGGAAATATGGAAATAATATGGAAAAGATGTAAATTATAAGGAAAATATGTAAATAATATATATATAGAAAAAATGTAAATTATAATATGAAAAAGATGTAAATTATAATATATATCGAAAAGATGTAAATTGTAATATGAAAAAGATGTAAACAATATATATAAAAAAGATGTCAATTGTAATATGAAAAAGATGTAAATAATAATATAGTAAAGATGTAAATTGTAATATGGAAAAGATGTAAATTATATTTTGCAAAAGATGTAAAAATAATATAGTGAAGATGTAAATTATAGTAAGGAAAAGACGTAAATTATAATAAGATAAAAATGTAAATAATATATATATAGTAAAGATCTAAATTGAAATATGAAAAATATGTAAATTGTAATATGGAAAAGATGTCAATTATAATAAGGTAAAGATGTAAATTATAATAAGGTAAAGATGTAACATGATACAGAATACTTACTGGCATAATATCCAATGTCATTGTTAGGATTCAAGGCACATATGTCATAAGCATCTATCATAGCACGGTCCCAAACTTTACGATAATGGGGATCATGTAAGACATCATATAATACACTGCCAGCAACGTCAAATGTACTCTGTACCTGCAAGAGTGTAAAGTCATAAAGTCATTGTTAGAATTAACAATTTCAATGATTTGAAAAACCTAGGCAATGTCTCTCATTTAAAATATGGTCACAAAAGGGTTTATCACTTCGTTAGGTTGTATACTTTATTTCTAATAATCTATATATATAAAACAAAGAATGTCTGTGTATCTGTTTCCCTAAAACTCGAGAAGTACCCAACCGTTTTTTTACAAACTTTACACATGTAATACATATGGCCATGTGAGTGTTTTGAGCAAAAAAGATTTTCAAATTATTTAGTCCTAGGGATCGAATTAGTGAAGTGGCCAATGTCTATGAGGGAGTGAGAGGGGAGAGAAAGAAACGGAGAGGAGAAGTGACTAAGTGGCTCTCTACTCCTCCTCCTCCATCTCCCCATTCGTCACAGCGTTTTTCAATAGAGGGGATAAATGTAAGTGAGTTATAAAGAGAAAGAGTGAGAGTGAAAGAAACAGACAGACTAAAAGAGGGGGATAGCGGGAGAGAGAGAGAGACAGATGCTGTGTTTGATACATGACAGGGGAAGAGGGGAAGGAAAGTTATAACTAATTAACATGTGTGCGTGTGTGTGTGTGTTCGTGCAACGTTCCACTAAGAGTTAAATCTATTAACGTGTGTGTGTACGTGCATGCGTTTGTGCGTTTGCGTGCATGAGTGTGTGTGTGTACGTGCGTGTGGCGTTTCACTTACACCATTTTTTTCAGTGACAACATATTCACTAACTTACACTCATTCCAACCGCTGCTCTTACTGTTACCTCTCTCCCTATACATACCCTGGTTAAGACGGCACTCATGGCTTAGCAATTACATAGTCAACCGTTCGGAAATCACATGCATCAGTTTTTAATTCACTGACGAGTTTACTCCTTACTCTACCAGTGAGTTTCAGTGTACTTCGTCCTGCTTTTAGGTCATGCCTCGAAGGAAAAGATACTCCGTTGGCCGAAAAACTGTGAAAGCAGCAACAACAAGAACAGGGCAGGCAAACGAATCGTCAGTGGAGTCTGCTATTCGACGGTAGCAAGATGCTAAACATGCTGCCACCAGAAGAGCATTTGAAACAGACAACCAATGAACCATTCGCCGAACCGCTAATGCCTCATCAACTTCTGTTGCACGAGCTGCTGAGATGGAAGACCAGCGTAAAAGACGTCGGAGTACGGATGCTGCGAATACTGCTGCTGCGTGAGTTACACAGACCTTGCAAGAACGTGACATTCGACTACAATGTAATGCTCAATGAAGGGCCTTTGGGCAGGGTATTTCAAGGCCGTGTTGCTCACGATGGTCCTTAAAAGCATTCGAGTACAACTCTGACTTTGATTACAGTGGCCATCCAGACATGCGAATTGGGAGTATGTCAAAGACGTGCTCTTTCTGCAATGCAAAAAAGTGGCCCGGAGAAACACCTGGCTTGTGTTGTGCAAACGGAAAAGTAAAATTACGTCCCCTGGAGGATCCACCACAACCGTTGAAGCTCCTATATTCAGGCAGTACTGTGGGGTCACGGTATTTCCTGACTTACATCTGGAGGTATAACTGTGCTTTCCAAATGACATCTTTCGGGGCGAACATTGTCAAGGAAGGCGAATTTATGCCCACATTTAAGGTGCAAGGTCAGGTGTACCATAGAATCGGATCCCTCCAGCCTGCCGCCAATCAAGAACCTCAACTTCTTCAGCTGTACTTTGTTGGGAATGTTAATGAACAGGCAGCCATGAGGAACTCCATTTCACCTGGAACCAACGTCGAGCTTATAAGGAAACTGTAATGTCATTAGCCTCAAGTATGGCTTGGAAGCAGATACCGCAGCCAATTTTAATGTGGTAATTGATGCCTCAAAAATGCCATCTGGGGAGCATCCGGGTCGGTATAATTATCCTGCATGCAATGAAATCGCTGTACTAATGCATGGGAGTCAGCATAATCCACGAGACATTGTCCTCAAGCGTTGAGATAGCACTCTTTAGCGAATCAGCGAAACACATAGGTCTTACGATGTGCTCCAGTATCCACTTCTCTTTGTAAATGGTGAGGACAGCTATCAGTACGGAATTCACCAGCATAATCCAGTAAACCCTCAACACTCTGTCAAAAAACCAGTTTCGTGCATGGATTTCTACTCCTACCGCTTCATGGTTCGCCACGATTCCTTCAATCACCTGCACCAGTCAAGAGACCTACTTCAGCAATTCGCCATTGATATGTGCGCAAAAATGGAATCAGAGAGACTGTGTTTGATACGGTCACACCAAAGGAAACTGCGGTCTGAGATTTGAGAAACAATTACTAGAACCACGCATGGTTATGTGAAAGAGCAGTGCTAGCTCAAAAAAACCGTCACTGTTAACAAAACCAATGACCAACTACTACACTCCCTTCCTGGTGTTCTTCACACTTACAAATCTGTTGACACAATGTCAGATACCAAAGAAATGGTGAACTTTCCGTCGGAGTTCCTCAATTCTTTAGAGCCCCCAGGACTACCGCTTCACATGCTTCTCCTTAAAGTTGGCACCCCTGTAATGCTGTTGCGGAATTTGGAACCACCAAGACTGTGCAACGGGACACGGCTGGCTGTAAAAAGATTGATGGCACATGTAATCGAGGCAACAATCCTTTCTGGGTGCGGAAAAGGTGATGATGTCTTCATTCCGAGAATTCCTCTCATTCCCTCGGGAGCAGAAATTCCGTTCACCTTCCGAAGACTCCAATTTCTGCTTCGGGTCAGTTTTGCTATGTCCATCAACAAGTCCCAGGGCCAGACTCTTTCTGTGGCCGGACTTCTTCTGGAAGAACTGTGTTTCTCCCACGTATAATTGTACGTTGGGTGCTCTAGAGTGGGCAGCAGGGAAAGTCTTTTCGCATTTGCACGCCGAGGAAAAACAAGAAACATCATTTACAACGAGGTGTTGCAAATGCAACAACGAAGAGATAGGTCCGTAATCACCATTTCTTTAGCCAGCCTGATGAGCTTTTAAACAGTCTCTTAACTAAAACATATGTTTCCCTCGGTTTAAAGTGATCGCCTTCAGAGAGGAACCCAGCTTGACAATCGGCGCGGCAATTTAAGGCAGCTGAACAAATTGTGAACGCAAACAGAGTCATTCTAATGGCTGCCAATGAATGCAACTGAAGTCCTTTTTGCGGCCGTTCTGCAAGTGAACGATCAAACGGCCCTTTTTAGGGCCGAAATTGTTGATGGTGACCCCTCATTTTTAGGGCTGTCAGTGAACGCACACACAACCCTATTTAAGGGGCCCTACTTGAAATTGTTTGACGGCTACCGCAATGGTAAATTCAAATTGTCCAGCATCCACTAAAACCGTGTTATAAGCGCTACAGTGGACAGACAGGTACGTTATTGCCCTTCTTAACAAGCCCAGTTTACCTTTACTTATTTTTCCTAACAACATTTGCTTCCTTTGGTTAAAGGTGAACACACACACAACCCTTTCTTAGCCCTCCCCCTCCTCCTCCATGAAATTGGAAATTTATTTTGCTCACAATTATTTTTTTTTATGAACTCAGAATTGATTTCATCGTGTGTCCCAATTGAAGAATAAATTGAATTTAGAATAACACATTTCTATACAACATATTTTGCTCTTTTCTTCTAACATGTAAGGAACAATTTCATTCCTGAGCAACGCTGGGTGCCTATGCTAGTTTCTAATAAAAGACACAGTCCGCTATTTATTTACTTATTTATTCAATTTAAACGTTTGTATAGAGCTAGTAAGCCATGACAGACGAGTGGAAGTATCCAGTACTCCTTACAGTTGGTAATCAAAAAGAGTTAGTGAGACAAGTAATAAAAAAAAAATTAAAAAAGGTAAATAAAATAAAATAAAATAATTAAAAATAATCAAGAATTTAGAGAGAGATTTAGTAATATAACTAACTTTCTCATTGTTAAGCTGGTGTTTGGAACATAACTTAACAAAGGTTCTTACATAAAATTAGGATTGAAATTTTTTTAGATTAATATAAATACTTTAACCCTTTCATTAGTGGTAGTGCTGGTGGCTTGACAAAAGCACACAGTCTACCCTTTAAGGTGGTAGTACTGATACCACAACAAAAGCACCCAGTCCAGCCTGAAAGGTGGTAGTGTCGGAGTCATGATAAAATACTCCCAGTACACTCTGTAAAGTGGTTGGTGTTAGGAAGGGCATTAAGCCAAAGAAACCAGGCCAAAATAAAGCATATAAGGAGGACCTAGTGGTGGTTGTGGTGGCGGTAGTGGCGTTGGTGGTATTGTTGTTGTTGTTAATGGTGGTGATGTTGTTGTAGTTGGTGGTAGTGGTTGTGTTATGGTGGTGGTGTTGTCGTTGGTGGTGATGGTGGTGTTTTGGTGTTAGTGGTGTCGATATTGTGTTGTTAGTGATGATGGGTTTGGTGGTGGTGATGTTGGTGGTTATACAGTACAGTATAGTATAGCATAGTACACAGCAGAATACCATAGTATAGTACAATAGTGTATAGTATAGTATAGTACAGTATAGTATAGTAGAGAAGAGTACAGTATAGTACAATGTAGTTTAGAAAATACAGTATCGTATATATAATTTAGTATACCATAATACAGTATATTATAGTACAGTATAGTAGAGTATAGTAGAGTATAGTATAGTATAATACAATATAGTAAAGCACAGTATAGTATAGTACAGTATAGTACAGCATAAGATAATACAGTATAGTATATTATAGTATAGTATAATACAGTATAGTATAGTATAATATAGTACAGTATAGTAGAGTATAGTACAGTATAATATAGTATATTATAGTATAATGTAGTACAGTGTAGTATAGTACAGTATAGTATAATACAATATAGTAAAGTATAGCATAGTACAGCAGCAACTGCAGAGGATATGCAACGGCTGGAGAGAAATGAAGCAAGCATGCTCCGTTGGATGTGCAATGTCAATGTGCGTGAATGACCAAGCATAGACGAGTTGAGAAAGAAACTGGGTATAAGAGGGATAAGTTACCACAACTTATCCCTCTTATACCCAGTTTCTGTATACTGAGAAGGCTGAGATGATATGAACATGTGATGCGCATGGTGGTTGACCACTGGGTAAAGAAGTGACAAGAAATCCCAGTAGAAGAAAGACACAGTAGAGGTAGACCACGAAAAACATGGGCGGAGGTGGTGAGAGCTGACCTCAGATCGCGGAGGAGATGAGGAAGGACCGTGACAAGTGGAAAGATGCTGTGCTGAATAGGACCACCCTTGCAAGAAGGGAAAAGCGGACGTAAAATGATAATAATGATGATGATGCTGATATAGTATAGTATATTATAATAAAGTATAGTATAGTATAGTATAGTATAATATAGTATTGTATAGTAGAGTATACTATGACAGAATATAGTATAGTACAGTACAGTAAAGTATAGTATAATACACTAGAGTATCGTATAGAAGAGTACAATATAGTATAGCAGAGAATAGTACAGAATAGTATAGTACAATACGGTATAATATATTGTAGTATAGTACAGCATAGGATAGTATAGTACAGTATAGTATGTTATATTATATAGTATATAATAGTACATTACAGTATAATATAGTATAGTAGAATATAGTATAGTATAGTATAGTATAGTACAGTATAGTATATATAGTATAGTATAGTATAGTATAGTACAGTACAGTATAAAATAGTTCAGTATAGAATGGTACATTATAGTATATTAAAGGAGAGTATAATATAGTATAGTACATTATAATGTAGTACAGTGAAGTATAATACAGTATAGTATAGTACAGTATAGTATAGTACAGTATAGTACTGTATAGCATGGTACAGGATAGCATATATAGTATAGTAGTGCATAGCATAGTATAATATACTACAGTATAGTATAGAACAATATAGTATAGCAGAGTATAGTATAGTACAGTATAATATAGTAGAGTACAATACAGTATAGTATAGTGCAGCCCAGTACAGTACAGTAGAGTACAGTATAGTATAATATAGAACAGCATAGTACAGTATTGTACAGTACAGTAGGGTATAGTACAGTAAGGTATACTGTAATACAATAGAATAGAGTATAGCATAGGACACTATAGTAGAGTAGAGCATAGTATAGTTCAGTATAGTAGAGTATAGTATGGCATTATATAGTGTAGTATAGTATAGTACAGTATACACTATAGTATAGTACATTACAGCATAGTATAGTATAGTGTAGTGCAGTAGAGTAAAGTATAGTATAATAGAGTATATTATAGTATAGAGCAGTAGAGTATAGTACATTATATTACAGTACAAGATATTATAGTAGAGTAAAGTACAGTATAGTATAGTACTCTACAGTATATTATATTATGGTATAGTGTATATAGTATAGTACATTATAATATAGTATAGTATAGTACAGTATAGTATAGTAAAATAAAGTATAGTATAGTATAATATAGTACAGTACAGTATAATACAGTATAGCATCGTATAATACAGTATAGCATCGTATAATATAGTATAGTATTGTGTAGTGCAGTACATTATACTATAGTATAGTACAGTAAAGTATAGTACTGTACACTATAGTACAGTACTGTATGCTACAGTATAGTATATTATAGTACAGTATAGTATAGTAAACTATTGTACAGTACAGTATGGTATCGTATAGTATACAATAGTACAGTAGCGTAGGGTATAGTAGAGAACAGTATATTACAGTACAGTATATTATACTATAGTACACTATAGCATAGTACAGTATAGTATAGCATAGTGCAGTACAATATAGTATAGTAGAATATAGTACAGTATAGTACATTATAGTATATTACAGTGTAGTATAGTATGGTGCAGTACAGTATGGTATATTATAGTATAATACAGTATAATAGTATAGTGCAGAAAATTTTAGTATAGTATAGTAAGTTATAGTACAGAATAGTATAATAGAGTATAGTACAGTACAGTATGGTACAGTATAGTATAGTTTAGTATAGTATAGTACAGTACAGTATGATATAGTATAGTGCACTATAGTAAAGTATAGCATAGTACTGTATAGTATAGTATAGTACAGTATAGTGTAGCATAATAGAGTATAGTATAGTATAGTATAGAACAGTATAGTATATTATAGTACTGTACAGTATAGTATAGTATAGTACAGCATAGTATGGTATAGTAAACTATAGTGTTGTACAGTATAGTATATATAGTATCGTATAGTACAGCATAGTATTGTATAATATAGTACAGTATAATACAGTATAGTTTATCATAGTACAGTATAATATAGTGTAGTATAGTATAATATAGTACAGTGTAGTATAGTACAATATAGTATAGTATAATATAGTACAGTAAAATATACTAAAGTATAAAATAGTACAGTGTAGTCCATATAGTATAGTATAGTATAGTATAGTATAGTATAGTATAGCATAGTATAGTATATCATAGTATAGTATAATAGAGTACAGTATATTATAGAACAGTATAGTATAGTGCAGTATAGTACAATACAATAAAGTATACTATAGTATACTATACTACAGTAGAGTATAGTGCGGCATAGTATAATATAGTATAGTACAGCATAGTACATTATAGTATAGAATAGTAAAGTACAGCATAGTATAGTCCAGTACAGTAAAGTATAGTATAGTACAGTATAGTAGAGTATAGTATATATAGTATAGTATAGTACAGTATAGTATAAAATAGTTCAGTATACAGTACATTATAGTATTATATAGTAGACTATAGTACAGTTTAGTATAGTATAATGTTGTATAGTGCAGTACGGTATAGTATAGTATAGCATAGTATATTATAGTTCAGTACAGTAGAGTATATTATAGTCTAGTACAGTATACTATATTACACTATAATATAGTACAGTACAGTGTATTATAGTACAGTACAGGGTAGTATAGCATATCGGAAAGCATAGTATAACATAGTACATTATGGTGTAGTGCAGTACAGAATAGTATAGTATAATACAGTACAGTATAGTATACAATACTAAACTATATGTACCATACTGTACTGTCCTGTACTATAATCTACTATAATATACTGTATTATAACTTACTATACTATAATAAACTGTTCTGTACTATACTATACTGTATTATACTAAAATATACTATACTGCACTACACTATACTATACTATACTACACTATACTGTAATATACTATACTTTACTGTGTTATACTGTACTATACTATACTATATTGTCCTGTAATGGACTGTACTATACTATACTCTACTACACTATACTATACTAAACTGTATATACTATAATATACTATACTGTTCTGTACTATACTATACTCTGTTATACTGCACTATAGTATATTGTATTGCACCATACTGTACTGTACAGTATATTATTCTATATTATACACTATACCGTAATATGCTATACTGCAGAGTACTGTACTGTACTATTCCATACTGCCCCATACTATACTGTACTTTACTCTACTATAATATCTTGCACTATACTATAATGTACTATACTGTACTGCACTATACTATACTATACTTTATTATACTATACTCTCCTGCACTACACTATACTATACTGTACTATACTAAACTGTACTATACTATACTATACTATATACACTATACCATAATAGACTAAACTATAGTGTACTGTACTATATTATACTGTACTATATTATATAGTACTGTATAGCATAGTAGAGTATAGTATATATATAGTACAGTATATTATAATATAGTACAGTATATTAAAGTATAGTATAGTATAATATTGTACAGTATTTCAAATATAATATATTATAGTACAGTATAGTATAGCATAGTATAGTAGTACAGTATCGAACAGTATAGTACAATACAATATAGTATAGTATAATATAGTAGAGTTTAGTATAGTACAATATACTAAACTATAGTATAGCAGAGTATAGTATAGTAGAGTATACTATATCAAAGTATAGTATGGTACAGTATAGTACAGTATATTATAGTATACTATATTACAGTATAGTATGGTATAGTAAAGTACAGTATAGTAGATTATAGTATACTATAGTATATTAGAGTACATTACAGTATAGTACACTATATATAGTACAGTATATTATATATAGTATCATATAGTACAGTATAGTATAGTATAATGTAGTATATCATCATCATCATCATCAACGTTTAACGTCCGTGTTCCACGCTTGCATGGGTTTGGACGATTTTGTTAGAGATGCCTACTGGCTGTAGTAGGTTTTACTATGTATTTAGGTAAGGCGGGTCTTCTCTGTTACTGAGTACCGCCAAAGGTCTCGGTCCAGTGACATTGTCTTGGAGAGGTGTAAGTGTGTGAGGTCGGAGTTTATCAGCTCGTCCCAGGTTTTTCTAGGTCTGCCTATTCCGTGGCTACCGTCTATCTTTATTGCCCTGCACTTTGTTATACAGCTATCGACTTTCATGCGCATCACGTGTCCATACCAACGTAGCCTTCTCTCGAGTAAACAACATCTGATCCCTCTTATCTCTAATTTTTTCCTTAGTTCGTTTATGCTTTGCCGTTCACGTATATTACTGTTACACATCCAGCGGAGCATGCAAGCTTCGTTCCTCTCTAGTCTGCGTATATCCTCTGCACACAATGCCCAGGTCTCACTGCCATGCAACATTGCTGTTCGTATGCAGGCATCGTACAACCTGCCTTTCATTTTTAGGAAGAACCCTCTAGCAGCTAATAGTGGTATAAGCTCTCTGAACTTTTTCCAACCAGTTCTGACTCTAGCTACTGTACTTTCAGAGCACCCTCCCCCACTGCTGATTTTATCACCCAGGTAACGGAAACTGTCCACTATTTCTATAGAACCCTCTGCGCAATTGAAAGAGCTAGTATTTTGTGGGCACTCTCTGCTACTTATTGCACCAGAGCACCGGCCACATGTAAAATCTATGTTCTTAGTTAGCTTACCTGTGATCCCACTACATCTTTTATGCACCCATACTTTGCATTTAGGACATAAAATGGAGTTTCTACCTACGCCTTTCCTACACACCGAGCACGACCATTTCCCAGAAGGGACCGCCGCCTTATTTTCTTTCCTACAAACTAGAACTTTAGTCTTAGCCAGGTTAATTTTAAGGCCTTTTGATTCTAGGCCGTGCTTCCATGTTTGGAATTTCTTCTCTAGCTCGGCCATTGATTCCGCTATGAGTGTCAGGTCGTCTGCGTATAGGAGTTCCCATGGGCAGCCGGTCTTGAACTCCTCTGTTATAGCCTGAAGGGCAATAATAAATAGTAGGGGGCTGAGAACAGAGCCCTGATGGACGCCGACTTTTACGCTAAACTCTTCACTATATTCGTTGTTAATTCTAACCTTGCTGACTGTTTCTTTATACATGGCTTGTATAACTCTCACAAGCCATTCGTCAACGCCTAGTTTTCTAAGAGCCCACCAGATAATGGAGCGGGGGACTCTGTCGAAGGCTTTCTCCAAGTCGACAAAAGCTAAGTAGAGGGGTTTACCTTTAGCTAGGTACTTCTCCTGTAGTTGTCGTACAATGAAAAGAGCGTCTGTGGTACTTTTGCCTGACACAAACCCGAACTGCATTTCATCTAGGTCAATTCTCTCTCTGATTAGTTGTGCTATTACTTTTTCCGTGACCTTCATGACCTGGTCGATTAATTTAATGCCTCTATAGTTACTCCTATCTAGGGCGTCTCCTTTACCCTTATAACAGTTAACGATGATGCTGCTATGCCAGTCCTTCGGAACAACCCCATTCTGTACGACTTGGTTAACTATGCGGGTGACCATGGTGTGTCCCACCGTGCCAGATGCCTTCAGCATCTCAGCAACTATTTCCGAAGGCCCAGCCGCCTTACCCGTCTTCAGATCCTTGATTGCCTTACTTATTATACTCCCCTCGACTAACACTGCTGGTCCCTCTATTGGGTCGATATGGGGGAGACTGTCTTTCTCCCATTTATTCTCCTCATTTAGTAGCCTTTCATAGTGACACTTCCAAGCTACCTTCTTATCAGCGTCGGTGATGGCAAGTGTGCCATCGTCGTTTAGTACACACTTCTCCCCGACAATATCACGGTTTTCCTTGACGCATTGCCTAGCAATCCTGAACACCTCACGTTTTTGGTCATCGCGTTGTAGAACATGCTTGAACTTTCTTTCCTCAGCTTCCCTTCTTGCTAAGTACACTTGTCTCCTAGCTTCCCTCCTGGCCACTTGATAGTCTTCTCTACTTCCCCCATCCCGCCATACTTTCCAAGCCTGCTTTTTGGCCTTAATTGACCCCTCCACCTTACTGTTCCACCACCATGTTACTCTCCTCCTGCCTACATGCCTGCTCCAGCCACAGACTTCGTCTGTCTCCAACAGCAGGTTTGCTTTCAGAAATTCCCACTCTCCCTCTATATTGTCCGACTCTAAATGTTCTTCCTTACTGTCGAAAGCATCAAGTAATATGCTTTGAAATTTATTCCTGGCTGTGGGGTCCTTTAGCTTCCATATTTTTCTCCTGAGGATAGTCCTCTTCTGCTGTCGAGTACATCTCGTCCTGACTATGAGGTCGCTAATTATCAGTCTATGTTGGGAGGTGCATTCTTCATGGGGGAGGGATTTAGTGTTTACAACAGACACTCTGTCACGTCTTCTGGTAAGGATATAATCTACCTGGCTTGTGTGTTCCCCGGATCTATAGGTGATCAGGTGATTGTCACGTTTTTTGAAGTTAGTGTTACAGATAGTTAGGTTATTTTCATCACAGAATTCCAGGATTCTGGAGCCTTCCTCATTTCTAGTACCAAACCCATAGCCTCCATGGATTTCGTCGTAGCCGTCACAATGTTGTCCAACGTGACCATTTAGGTCGCCTGCAATAATTATATAGTCACTGTCGGATATTTGGGAGGTAGTTAGCATCAGTGTCTCATAGAATCTGTCTTTTATAGTGCCGGGCAGTCCGGATTGGGGTGCGTACGCAGATATTACTGTCACCGTAGTTCTATTGAGGACAAGTCGTATTTTAATTATTCTGTCGTTCACTCTATTTACGTCTATTATCTTATCTGCCCACTTTTCTGCTACCATGATTCCTACTCCACCCAGCCCATCGTCGTTTCCCACCCAGAAAAGCTTATAACATCGTTTTTTACCCTCAATGAATCTAGCAGACCCACCCCTCCACCTGGTCTCTTGAATACAACATCGACCTCCTTACGTTCAAGCATTTCTACAACCTCGTTAGCGCGACCCTTTAGGGTGCCTACATTTATGGTACCAACTCTGAAGTTTTGGATTGCGTTTGGGGGTTGGGGGCGGTGGGGGGCGGGGGGCGATGGGGTTATGTTAGCCGTCCGCGGTCGAAACAATGAGGAGTGCTCGCATTCTCGTCCACGAGGTGAATTTGTCTTTATCTTTATCTTTGGCATTGTCGCTGAGCGTCCAGATTTTTCTCTCTCTCCTCCACTCTCCAGGATTCCGCAGTCCATCCATCCATCATATATCGAAAGGCAACCAGGCAAGCGATAGTATAGGCCTCTGGCTTATGATTGGTCCGCGTAATAATAATACTGGTGATGCGTGGGGGCTCTGGCTTATGATTGGTCCACGTAATAGCAATGGTGGTGCGTGGGGGCGGGAGGGAGGGGTGTTGGGTAGCTAGATAGAAGGTAATGATTGAATGGGGTCCTTGCATTTAACAAGCGATTAACAAAAACACAAAATTTGTTCTGTTCAATACGACAAAAACTTTCGTATCTAACAATTAACGAATACAAAAAATGTAGATTGTTTTAGCAATAGATTGGCTATTTGGACTTGATACGAAATATGGAGTGTGGAGGTAGAGATGAAGAAAAATATGTACATTACGTTACATGAATATCGTGGGATAGACAGCAATGCAATGAAATTTGGCGAAGTGAATTTCTATCATATATATATATATATAGAGAGAGAGAGAGCTAAGAGAGAGAGAGAGGGGGGGTTGGCCGCATGATGTGTGTGTATTGGGCGGTTGACCGCCATGCCCTCGCGAAGTAGAGGGAAGGGGGGGGGGGGGGGTCGAGGAAGCGGGAGTTTAGAGTTTCGAAAGAAGGAAGAAGGAAAAGGATTTTGTTTTTTGTTTTGAAAATACGCTAGAATTAGGAATTGAGGTTTGAAAATACGCTAGGAATTAAGGTTTGAAAATACGCTAGATTAAGAATTAAGGAATTTATAAGAAGAAGAGATAGAAGGTAATGATTGAATGGGGTCCTTGCATTTAACAAGCGATTAACAAAAATACAAAATTTGTTCTGTTCAATACGACAAAAACTTTCGTATCTAACAATTAATGAATACAAAAAATGTAGATTGTTTTAGCAATAGATTGGCTATTTGGACTTGATACGAAATATGGAGTGTGGAGGTAGAGATGAAGAAAAATATGTACATTACGTTACATGAATATCGTGGGGTAGACAGCGTACAGTGTAGTATAGTACAGTATAGTATATCATAGTAGGGTACAATATAGTATACTATAGTATTGTATAGTATATATAGTCCAGTCCAGTACAGTATAGTATAGAGTATAGTACAGCATAGTACAGTATAGTACAGTACAGTATAGCATCAGTCAGTATAGTATAGTACAGTAAAGTGTACTATTGTACAGTACAGTATAGTACACTATAGTACAGTCCAGTACAGTAGAGTATAGTAAAGTATAGTACAATATAGTATAGTGTAATATAGTACAGTACAATATAGTATAGTATAATGTTGTGTAGTGTAGTACCATATAGTATAGAATAGCATAGTATAGTATAGTTCAGTACAGTAGAGTATAGCATATTAGAGTATATTATAGTATAGTATAGTACAATATAGTATAGTATAGTATAGAAAAGAATAGTACAGTACAGTACAGTATAGTGTAGTACAGTACTGTATAGTTCAGTATAGTAAAGCATAGTATAATAGAGTATAGTATGGTGTAGTGCAGTACAGAATAGTATAGTATAATGCAGTACAGTCTAGTATATTAAATGTATAAAGTGTAGTACGCGATAGTACAGTACAGTATATTATTTATATATCTAAAACAGAGAATGTCTGTCTGTCTGTCAGCTCACTAAAACTCGAAAACCACACAACCGATTGTTTTCAAGCTTTATACATGTAATACTTATGGTCCTGTGAGTGTTTTTGGAAAAAGATATTTCAAATTTTCCATGCCCTAGGGACCGCATTAGGCGATTTAGCGATCTCGCTCTATAATTCTTAGTCTTTCTCTTTTTAGATAGATACATAGATATAATGTTGCACCCTTATAATATATGTCTGTATGTTCTTGTGACGTCGCTATATTGTGTGTGTGTATATGTATATATAGTGTGCGTGTATATATACATATATAGTGTGTAACGTTTTTCGAAATATTTACTTCTGCGTTTACAGATTGATTTTTTCAGTTTCAGAAGATCCCGTTAAGGGTGAGAGCAGCAATTCTTTGCTTAAACTTTAATCTGTTATTTTAATATATATATATATATAGAGAAGTGGTTACACAACAGTTAGTACACCATACCAAGAACAATTGTTTCACCTTAGCGGATCGGTGAAACAATTGTTCTCGGTATGGTGAACTAACTGTTGTGTGACCACTTCTACCTAACTCGTCCCATGGACTGAGTGCTCTACCACTAAGGATATTACCTTCCAGTGTTCTACCACTATATATATATATATATATATATATCATCATCATCATCATCATCATCATCATTTAACATCCATCTTCCACGCTTGCATGGGTTTGGACGGGAGTTTTCCCACTTGAGGCAAGATTGGTTGTCCTGCTCGTATAGGACTGTCTGGCGGGTTTTCTATGGCTGGATGCCCTTCCTAACACCAACCACGTTTAAAGTGTGGACTGGGAGGTTTTTACCGTGTTACCTACATGGTCACATTACACCGTGGACTGCGTGTTTTTTTGTCGTGACAGCTACACATCTGGCAGGTTTTCTACGGCTGGGTGCCCTTCCCAACACCAACCACGTTTACAGTGTGGACTGGGAGGTTTTTACCGTGTTACCTACACGGCCACATTACAGCGTGGACTGTGTGTTTTTTTTTTGTCGTGACACCTACACGACCTCATTTGTTTCGGACTGGATGTTGTGGTACCAACATAACTTCACATTTAAGGGGTGGTGTGGATGGGGTGAGGGTAGCGGGACGGGGGTGTATTTTGTTAGAGTGCCTACTGACTGTAGGTTTCGCTTTGTACTTAGGCAAGGCGGGTCTTCTGTATAACTGTGTAGCGCCAAAGATCTCAGTCCAGTGACATTGTCTTGGAGAGGTGTAAGTGTGTGAGGTCGGAATTTATCAAGTCGTCCCAGGTTTTTCTGGGTCTGCCTACTCCGTGGCTACCGTCTATTTTTATCGCCCTGCACTTTTTTATACAGCTGTCGTCTTTCATGCGCATCACGTGACCGTACCAACGTAGTAAACAACATCTGATCCCTCTTATTCCTAATTTCTCCCTTGGTTCGTTTATGCTTTGCCATTCACGTATATTACTATTACACATCCAGCGGAGCATGCAAGCTTCATTTCTCTCCAGTCTGCGTATATCCTCTGCACACAATGCCCAGGTCTCACTGCCATGTAACATTGCTGTTCGTATGCAGGCATCATACAGCCTGCCTTTCATTTTTAGAGAGAACCCTATATATATATATTCAAATGCAAGAGGGCGCTATAGAAGTGGTGGATAGTTTCCGGTACCTAGGAGATCAGATTAGCATGGGAGGAGGGTGTTCCGAGGCCATAGTATCTAGAATAAGGACAGGTTGGAAGAAGTTTAGGGAGCTGCTTCCTCTGTTGACGAAGAAGGGTTTCTCCCTGCGTACGAAAGGCCGGTTGTATGATGCCTGTGTGAGGAGCGCGATGCTGCATGGTAGTGAGACATGGGCAGCAACTGCAGAGGATATGCGACGGCTGGAGAGAAATGAGGCAAGCATGCTCCGTTGGATGTGCAGTGTAAATGTGCATGAACGACCCAGCATAAATGTGTTGAGAGAGAAACTGTGTCTGAGAGGGATAGAATGTAGTGTACGGGAGAGGAGACTGAGGTGGTATGGGCATGTGATGCGCATGGAGGATGACCGATGGGTGAAGAAGTGCCAGGAAATGCCAGTTGAAGGAAGACGTGGTAGAGGTAGACCACGAAAAGCATGGGCGGAGGTGGTGAGAACAGACCTCAGATCATTGAAGCTCACGGTGGAGATGACGAGAGACCGTGACGAGTGGAGAGATGCTGTGCTGAATAAGACCCGTCCCACTCTTGCAAGCAGGGAAAAGCGGACGTAAAATGATGATGATGATGATGATAATGATGATATAGATATATATATATATATATATATATATATATATATATAATTATATATTCATGTACAGATATTTTTGCATACACAATAACAAAATATAAACAAACGTATTTATTTCACGAGGCTCAATAAGGATAAATATATATCAAATATATAAGAACCCTAGAGCAAATCCCGAGCAACGCCGGGGCATTCTGCTAGTACTATACTATAATGCAGTACAGTAGAATATAGTATATTATATTATAGTATAATATAGTATAGAATAGTACAATGAAGCATACTATAGTATAGTGCGGTATAGCAGAGTATAGTATTGTACAGTATAGTAGAGTATAGTATTATACAGTATAGCATAGTACATTATAGTACAGTATGGTATAGCATAGCATAGTATAGTATATTAAAGTATAGTATAGTAGAGTACAGTATAGTATTGTACAGTATAGTATTGTTAAATAATGAAATTATTGTGTAGTGCTCAGGTGCACTACAACTCGTCAAAGGTGCATGTATAGTACATAGAATAATATACAGATGTCAGGGAAGTGAATAGTGTATGAGTCATGATACACATGTGTGCATGTGTATGGAGGGAGAATATTAGGTGGAGTCTTGGCGAATCTCAGGAAGTATGGAGGTTTTAAAGGATGCAGTGTTTCGACAGCTAACAACTGATGCAGGTAGTTTGTTCCATGCTTCAGCAACTCTGAGCATGAAAAAATGTTTCCGAAAGTCATGGGAGCTGTGCTGTTTTCTGACTTTGTGGGCATGCCCACATGTGTTAGACACATGGAAATCAAAAAGGTACTCAGGGTTGTTGTTGGCAAGAAGGTTAGTAATTTTGTGGGTGTTTACCAAGTCAGTTGCCAGACGGAGCTTCAATGTATCCATGCCCAGGGAAGCAAGGCGTTCAGAGTATGGTAGATGCCTGATGAAGGGTATTTGCTTGGTTGCACGTCTCTGAACAGTTTCCAGGAGATCAATGTTCTGAGCAAGATAGGGGTTCCAGACTGGTGATGCAAATTCTAAGTGTGGCCGCACCATAGCTATGTACAGCTTTAAATAGATAGCTGGAGAGCGGCTGACAAAAGTCTTGCTGAGTGATGCTAAGACACCCTCGGCCTTCTTGACAATTTTAGAGACGTGTTTCATCCAACGCAAATCGCTGCTGACCGTGATGCCCAGGTCACGTTCACAAGAAGACTTCTTGATATTAATGTTGTGGAGGGAGTATGTGGACACTGGGTTTTTACTCCCAAAATACATGGTGGTACACTTGTCCACAGCTACCTTGAGTTGCCAGTATGTGATCCATTGTTGTATTGTGTCCAGGTCAGTTAAGTATAGTAGAGTACATTATAGTATAGTACAGTATAGTATAGTACTATATACAATAGTACAGTATAGTATAGAACAGTATAAAAAAGAAAAGGAAGAAAGCACAAGCACGGACCTGAAAGAAAATGAGATACCCGCCGCCACAGTCAGGGAAGGCAGGCCGGGCAACCAACAGGCAAAAGGTAAAGGTGAGAAGCGAAATCACCTTCCGAAAGCAAACCAAGCAGAGAGGGACCAGTGGACAACTGTTCAAAGAAAGAGCAGAAGGCGCCGAGACACTGGGAGCAAGAAAACCCAGGTAACATGCAAGTTCTTCAGGAACGGGACCTGCTGAAATGGAGATACAGGGACAGGCTGTAGATTTGCTCACCCCAGGCCCCAAGCGAACTATCCCAACCTACTCACACAACATGCCCCAGCCAAAACCAGAACTGATGCAAGCTGCCCCAGAAGTATGTTGATGTCGCACGTGCCGCTCCTACAAGGAGAAGGAACGCATACAGATGGCGGCTGCAGAGCAAACAATTTTTAGTGATGGCAGAGAAGATTGTGGGACAGCTGACCTGGCTGCATCGTTTTCAGAGCCAGGGTCACTCACACCAGCACTCGAGACCACCACAATTAAGGGACCCAGGGTGGCCGCCGCTGACACCAGGCCAGGTGTCACAGCGACAGCCATTGCTGACAACCCAACTGTCACACCAGTGCTGCTGCTGAATATCAGATTCCTGGTGAAACTCACTAACATGAGTAAAATTTCCTACCTGGGAGACTTAGCCATAAGCAATCAAGCATTATGCATGGCACTAACCGAAACACACCTGACAAGCAGTATAGCAGATGCGGAAATACATATACCAAAATATACTGTATTTTGTTCAGACAGGAAGAAGAGAACTCATGGTGGGGTTGCTCTGTATATCCGTGAAGATGTCACACCAACTGTACTGTTGACACATTCAAACTCAATCTATGACACACTGATAGTACATATGAAGCAACTAAAGACAGTAATATGTGTCACACATCAGCCACCTGATGCCCCCAGTCATGAGGGTAAATTTGAGGATAGCCTCAGTAGGATAGAAGAGGTCCTTGACAAACTGGACCAAGGTCTCAACATTCTACTGCTGGGAGACTTGAACCCGCCAAAGGTCAAATGGCCTGAGGGCCACCTCCTCCCTGGAATGACATCACTAGAACAGAGACAGACGGAGTCTCTGCTGGCCCTCACACACAGACTGTTCATGGAACAAACCGTACTCCTCCCAACAAGAGGCGAGAATGTCCTAGATCTCTGCTTTACTAACAACGAAGTGCTCATCCACAATGTAAAGGTGACACCAACAATTTTCTCAGATCATAACTTAGTAGAACTAATGATATATGGTCCGAGAGAATCAACAGAGACACAACCATCAAGAAGCACCAGGACGTTATACAGCCTTAACTTCTACAAGGCTAACTGGAAAAAGATCAAGAGAGAAATCCAGAAGCAAACATGGAGCGACAACATCGCCACACAAGACACCAACACATATTTTCAACACTTCATGACAACAATACACACTATATGCAAAAGGTTTGTCCCGGAGAAAAAGGCCAACAGACACAAAAATCTTATTCCCAGAGATAGGAAAATCCTTATGAGACATAGAACCAAGCTCTCAAACCAGTTGAATGTACAACAAGAAAATAAGAACAAGAAGGAACTCTATTTGAAACGTGCACTACTTGACACCGAGATTGCACTCAAACTTTCTCATGAAAATGAGAGGGCAAAGAAAGAAAGCAAGGCCATAGAAAATATTAAAACAAACCCTAAGGCCTTCTTTAAATTTGCAAAAGAAACTGCCTCGGTACACTGCAACATTGGGCCACTCTTCCATACAGACAGTTCATTAACCGAGAATCCCCAAGAGATATGTGAAATACTGAACGAACAGTACAAAAGTGTATTCACATGTCCACTGAGGCACATGCAAATAACAAAGCCAGAGGATTTTTTTGATGCCACAACACTACATGAAGAAATGGCGACCATCAACCACATAGACATAACGGAGGATGTGGTATACGCCATAGATGAAATTAGAACAGACTCAGCTGCTGGACCTGATAGATTCCCAGCAGTCCTCTTAAAAATATGTAAGCGGGCCTTAGCAACTCCACTGACAACGATCTTCAGAAGCTCCTTGGCTAGCGGTAGACTACCCAGGGAGCTGAAAGAAGGCAGAATATGCCCTATCCATAAAGGAGGTAGCAGAGCAGAGGCCAAAAACTATAGGCCAGTCTCCGATGTCACATATCAGTAAGGTCATGGAACGAATCATCAGAAAGAAACTGATCCCTTTCCTTGAGGAAAATGACCGCCTGACTAGCACGCAGCATGGCTTTCGCCCATGAAGCTGCCTTACACAGCTGCTACATCACTATGACTGGGTACTGAAACAACTGCTAGACAGCTCACATGTGGACGTGATATATCTTGACTTTGCGAAGGTCGACCACGGAATGATATGTCACAAACTACATGGACTCGGCATAGCTGGAAAAGTAGGTGAGTGGCTGCATGACTTCTTAAAGGACAGAAGCCAGACAGTTGCAGCAAACGGGGCTCTCTCAAAGGAAACATTAATAACAAGTGGGGTGCCCCAATGCACAGTCCTGGGACCACTACTGTTTTTGGTGGCTCTGTAGTACATACAACATCCCTCACTAGCTATGCTGATGACACTAAGGTAGCACAGGCAATCAAAAACCAGGCTGCTGCTGCTGCCCTTTTACAACAAGATCTGGATGCCATATACAAATGGACAGAAGACAACAACATGCAGTTTAATGCTGGCAAATTTCAAGCCCTACAATACAAACCTGGTATAGACCTGGGTATAGACATGAGCAACGATGCATCTTTTTCCTCACACATCATGAAAGTGGTGACAATGTGCAGACGACTCGCTGGCTGGATCTTTCCAGACAAGAGACCGAGATACCATGTTGACACTATGGAGGACATTTGTCCTAAGCCGCCTGGACTATGGCTCCCAGTTGTGGTCACCCATAGTGTCTAACTAACCACGGAGATTGAGGCAATCCAGCGAAGCTACACCAAGAGGATTGCGACTATGAAGGAGATAAGCTACTGGGAGAGGCTAAAAAGACTAAACCTCTACTCCTTGGAACGAAGACGGGAGAGATACGCAGCGATCTACATGTGGAAAATCCTGGAGGGACTAGCACCAAACTTTGGCAATGGGAGCTGGACCAACCGCCGAACAGGACGTCACTGTGTGGTGCCAAAGGTCCCGTCTTCCACATCTAGAATAAAGAGCGTGGGGTTCAATGCCCTCAACTCTTCAACAAGCTGCCGGGGGATCTGAGAGATCTGCACGGTGTGAACGTGGATGTTTTCAAGAAACATCTCAACACCTTGATTAGCCCACTGCAAGGCACGAGGGAAACCTAAGGGCAGCAGCAACGAACTCCCTCTTGCACCAGTGGCCAACCTATACAGGCAGGAGATAAAATGTGTAGCAACAAGGGCAGTGCCCCAGCATGGCCTCAGTCGGATGGCTGGAACAGGTAAAAGAGTAAAAGAGTATAGTATAGGAGAGCATAGTATAATATAGTATATTACAGTATAGTATAGTATAGTACAGTATAATATGATACAGTATAGTATAGAATAGTACACTATAGTACAGTATAATATAGTATAGTATAGTACAGTATAGTGTAGTAAAGCATAGTATAATAGAGTATAGTATAGTACAATATAGTATAGTATAGTGCAGTATAGTATATACTATAGTACATCATAGTACAGTAAAGTTTAGTATAGTATAGTACAGTATAGTATTGTACAGTATAGTAGAGTATAGTATAGTATAGTATAGTACAGTACATTATATTAAGTATAGTACAGAAAAGTATGCCACAGTATAGTATAGTATAGTATAGTATAGTATAGGACAGTATAGTAGAGAATAGTATAGGATAATATAGTATAGTACAGTATAGTATAGCTGAGTATAGTATGGTACATTACAGTATGGTAAATACAGCAAAGTATAGTATAGCATAGGGCAGTACAGTATAGTATAGTTTAATACAGTATATTATAGCATAGTGCAGTATAGTACATTGTAATACATTATAGTATATTATAGTAAAGTATAGTATAGTATAGTATAGCATATTATAGTAATATCAAGTATAGAATAGTACAATGAAGTGTAGTATAATATAGTACAGTATAGTATATCAAAGTTTATTAGAGTAAAGTATAGTACAGTATATTATAGTACAGTATAATACAGTATAGTATAGTACAGTACAGCATAGTATAGTATAGTACATTAGAGTACATTATAGTATAGTATAGTACAGTATAGAATAGAACAGGACAGTATACTTCAGTAATATTACTACTATAATATACTATACTGTACTATACTACAGTATAGTACAGTATAGTATATTATAGTATAGCATAGTAAAGTATAGGATAGTACAGTAGAGTACAGCATCATATAGCACAGTATAGTATAGTACAGTACAGTATAGTATAGTACAGTATAGTACAGTATAGTAAACTATGTATAGTATAGTATAGTAAACTATGTATAGTATAGTACAGTACAGCATAGTATAGTACAGTATAGTACAATATAGTATAGTACAGTATAGTGTAGTATAGTACAGTATAGTTCAGTACAGTATAGTACAATAAAGTATAGTACAGTATAGTAAGGTACAGGACAGTATAGTATAATATACTACAGTACAGCATAGTACAGTATAGTATAGTGCAGTAAAGTGTTGTATAGTATAGTATAGTACAGTATAGTACAATATAGTATGGCACAGTATAGGATAGTACAGTATACTATAGCAGAGTATACTATAGTGCAGTATAGTAAAGCATAGTATAATATAGAATAGTATAGTATAGTAGAGTGAAGTATAAAAAAATACAGTATAGTATAGTAGAGTATAATATAGTATAGTATAATGTTGTACAGTGTAGTATAGTATAGTATAGTACAGTATAATATAGTACAGTATAGTATAGAATAGTGTAGTATATATAGTATAGTAGTGTATAGTATAGTATATTATAGTACATTATAGTATAGTGCAGTAGAGTATAGTATAATATAGTACAGTACAGTAAAGCATAGTATAGTACAGTACAGTATAATACAGTATAGTATAATGCAGTGTAATATAATATAGTACAGTATAGTATAGTAAGTATAGTATAGTACAGTACAGTATAGTATAGCAGAGTATAGTATAATACAGTACAGTATACTACAGTATAGTAGAGCATAGTATAATATAGTATAGTACAGTGTCGTATAAAATAGCAGAGTATAGTACATTATAGTATAGTATGGTAGAGTATAATATAGTATAGTATAGTATAATGTAGTACACTGTAGCATAGTACCGTATAGTATATATGTGTATAGTATATATAGTATAGTATAATAAAGTATAATAGAGTACAATACAATATAGTACAGTACAGCATAATATAGTATAATATAGTATTGTACAGTATACTATAATATAGTACAGTACAGTAAACATAGTATAATACAGTATTGTATAGAACAGAATCGGAGAGTATAGTATTCTATAGTATAGTACAGTATAGTATATTACAGTACAGCATAGTATAGCAAATATAGTATAGTACAGTATAGTATAGTACAGCAGAGTACAGTATAGTATAGTACAGCAGAGTACAGCATAGTATAGTACAGTATAGTACAGCAGAGTACAGCATAGTATAGTACAGTATAGTACAGTATAGTATAGAATAGTGTAGTATTGTACAGTATAGTTCAGTACAGTATAGTATAGTACAATATAGTATGGTACAGGACAATATAGTATAGTACAGTATAGTATAGTACAGTATTGTACAGTATAGTACAGTACAGTATAGTAAAGTATAGTATAATATAGTACAGTACAGTAAAGCATAGTATAGTACAGTACAGTATAATACAGTATAGTATGATGCAGTATACTATAGTATTGTACAGTATAGTATAGTACAGTACAGTATAGTATACTAAGTATAGTATAGTATAGTACAGTACAGTATAGTATAGCGGAGTATAGTATAATACAGTACAGTATACTACAGTATAATAGAGCATAGTATAATATAGTATAGTACAGTGTTGTATAAAATAGTACAGTATAGTATAGTACAGGACAGCATAGTATAATATAGTACAGTTCAGTATAGTATAGTATAGTACAGTAAAGTAGTGTGTAGTACAGTACAGTATATAGTATAGCACTGTATAGTATAGTATAGTACAATACACTATAATAGAGTACAATATAGTTCAGTATAGCATAGTATTGTACAGTACCGTACAGTATAGTATACTATAGTGCCGTGAGGGTAGGATATAGTATAGCAGAGTATAGTAGAGTATATTATAGTACAGTATAGCATAGTACTGTACAGTGTAGTATAGTATAGTAGAGCACAGTATAGTACAGTATAGTACTGTATAGTAAAGCACAGTACAGTATAGTACAGTATAGTATAGCAGAGTATAGTACAGTACAGTATAGAAGGGTACAGCATAGTATTATATAGTATATTATAATTGTTTCTACTTTTGGCACAAGGCCAGCAATCACCCAGTGTATTACTGGTACTTTATTTTATCGACCCCGTAAGGATGAAAGGCAAAGTTAACCTCGGCGGTATTTGAACTGAGAATGGCAAGGGACGTAACTCTACGTGTCAAAGCATGGCGTCCGACCCTCTACCGATACTGCCAATACTGCAGTATAGTATAGTATCATACAGTATAGTACAGTATATTATAGTATAGTATAGTACATTAAAGTACAGTATTTCAAAGTATAGTATAGTACAGTATAGTATAGTACAGTATAATACAGTATAGTATGGTACAGAAGAGTATTGTATAGAACAATACAGTATAGTACAGTATAGTACACTATAGTACAGTATAGTATAGTATAGTATAATATGGTACAATATAGTATATTATAGTATAATATAGTATAGAATAGTACAATGAAGTGTAGTATAGTACAGTATAGCACCGTATAGTATAGTGTAGTATGGTGCAGTATAGTATAGTACAGTACAGAATAGTATCATACAGTATAGTATAGTATATTAAAATATAGTAACAGTCAGTATAGTATAGTACAGTATAGTATACTATAGTATACTATAGTGCAGTACCATATAAAACAGTACAGTATAGTATATTACAGTACAATATAGTATAGTATAGTACGGTATAATATAGTAGAGTAGAGTACAGTAAAGTATACTATAGTATAGTACACTAGCGTAGTTTATAGCATAGTATACTATTGGGATATTAGAGTAGAGTATAGCATAGTACAGTATAGTACAGTATAGTATAGTATAGTACGTATAGAATAGTACAGTACAGTATAGTATAGTACAGCACAGTGCAGCATAGTATAGTACAGCATAATACAGTATAGTATAGTACAGTATAGTGTAGTATAATACAGTTCAGTACAGTATATTATAGTATAATACAGTATAGTATAATATAGTATAGTATAGTAGTGTGGTATAGTATAGTACAGTACAGTATAGTAAAGTACAGTACAGTATAGTATAGTACAGGATAGTGTAGTACAGTATAGTTTAGTACAGGATAGAATAGTAGAGTACAGTATAGTATAGAATAGTGTACTATAGCATAGTGCAGTAGAGTATAGTACAGTACAGTATAATATAGTTGAGTACAGTAAAGCATAGTATACCACAGTATAGTACCGTATTGTACAGTATAGTATAGTACAGTACAGCGGAATATATTATAATACAGTACAGTACAGTATAGTACAGCATAGTACAGTACAGTATAGTATAGTATAGTATATTACAGTATAATATAGTACAGTACAGTATAGTACAATATAGTATAATATAGTATAGTATAGTATAGTTTAGTATAGTGTATATAGTATAGTATAATACAGTACAGTACACTATATTATAGTATAATATAGTACAGTATAGTATAGTACAGTATTGTACAGCATACTCTTTTAGCTGTTCCAGCCATCCGGCTGAGACCATGCTGGGGCACCAGTATATCACAGTACAGTGTAACATAGTATAGTACAGTATAGTATATTACACTATAGTACAGTATAGCATAGTACGGTACAGTCCATATTGTATACTATAGTATAGCATAGTATAGTATAATATAGTACAGTATAGTATAGTATCGTACAGTACAGTGTAGTAGAGTATAGTACAGTGTAGTGCAGTGCAGTATAGTATAGTATAGTATAGTATATTATAGTACATTATTGTACAGTACAGTATAGTATAATACAGTATTGTATATTGCAATATATTACCCCACAGTATAGTACAGTATAGTATATTATAGAATAATACAGTATAGTATAATATAGAATAGTACAGTATAGTATAGTACAGTACAGTATAGTACAGAACAGAATAGTATAGTGCAATATAGTTTAGTATAATATAGTATAGAACAGTACAATGTAGTATAGCATAATACAGTATAGTATATATAGTATAGTATATCATAGTACAGTATAGTATAGTATATTATAGTACAGTATAGTATAGCACAGTATAGTATAGCACAGTATAGTATTGTATAGAATAGTATAGTATAGTTTATTATAGTATAGTACTAGCAGAATGGCCCGTCGTTGCTCGGGATTTGCTCTAGGGTTCTTATATATTTGATATATATGTATCCTTATCAAACCTCATGAAATAAATACGTTTGTTTATATTTTGTTATTGTGTATGCAAAAATATCTGTATACGAATATATAATTATATATATATATATATATATATATATATATATATATATATATATATATATGTATATATATATATATATATATATATATATATATATATATATATATATATATATATATAAAAATAACAGATTAAAATTTAAGCAAAAAATCGCTGCTTTCACCCTTAACGGGATCTTCTGAAACTAAAAAAATCAATCTGTGAACGCAGAAGTAAATATTTCGAAAAACGTTACACACTATATATATACGCACACTATATATACATATATACACACACACACAGCGTCATAATGTTGTAATGCAGACAGCCAGACATACAGACATTATAAGGGCGCAACGTTATATCTATGTATCTATCTAAAAAGAGAAAGACTAAGAATTATAGAGAGAGATCGCTAAATCGCCTAATGCGGTCCCTAGGGCATTGAAAATTTGAAATATCTTTTTCGCAAAACACTCACAGGACCATAAGTATTACATGTGTAAAGTTTGAAAATAATCGGTTGGGTGGTTCTCGAGTTTTAGGGAGTCAGACAGACAGACAGACAGACATTCTCTGTTTTAGATATATAGATAATTGAGTACAGTATAGTATAGTCTGGGGGATATTGGAATCAAATTTCCGTAGATGGTTTCAAGTGTTACATGTGATGTCCATCTTATGTTTTTGATTCTTCAGAGCAGATTCGTATATGCTCCCTCCAGCTGTCTTACAAGATGAACAAATAAGGTTCATGTTTCTGATCCATATAGTAGTACTTGTTCAATCAATGTTTGAAAGATTTGGACTTTTCAGGAGGATGATAAATTTGAGAGCCAAGTCTTGTCACGCCTGTTGCATGCATCCCATGCCAGTCTAAAAAAAAAAAAGACTACAGTTTACTGGTTACTGTCATCGAGCAGACAAAGAAATTATTTCATCTTTCTTTCTGTAGCATCTCTCTAGATGTGTCTATTCACGAAAACTGACTTTCCCCGGCACCATAGCTCGGGACTCAGGGTTGGACATAAGGGATCAGGGGACAGCAATGCAGGGTCGAACAGTGTGGAAAGGGATTGTCAAGAGAGTTCCGACTGCCCACAGAGGAGTCAAAGGATGATGATGATAGTATAGTACAGTATAGTATAGTGCAGATTGGCTGACTCTTTAAAACTTCAGACAATTGCTCTTTACATTTTGAGTTCATATTCCACCAAGGTCAACTTGTTCTTTCATCATTCCAGGCTCAATAAAATAAAGTACCACAAAAGTACTGGGGTCAATATAATTAACTTACACTTCTCCTCCAAAAATTGCTGGCCTTGTGCCAAAATTAAGAACCATTGTTTAGTGATTTTAAAATCCTGTTTCGCATCATCTCAATACAGGAAAAATATTAAAGCTGACCTTGATAAAAGAGTAAAGAGCCCCTTCAGTCACAAATGACTGGTATTTTATTTTATTGACCTCGGACGGATGAAAGGCAAAGTTGACCTCAGTGGAATTTGAACTCAGAATGTAGAAATACTGGAACAAATACTGTTAAGCTCTACAACTCCACTGCTCTGAATAATAATGGTTTCAACACTAACAACTCCACTGCTCTGAATAATAATGGTTTCTGATTTAGGCACAAGGCTAGCAATTTTAGGGGAAAGGGTGGGCACTCTAATTTGCAGTAATTCTAAGGCGGAATTTCAGAATAAGCATATCACTAAATTTTTTCTAAATCTGAGGTTGCACCATTTGAAGGTAGTGGGTGTGTGGGGTGGGGTTAATGCCACCCAGTGGCACCTCTTTACTGATAGGCCTGTATACAGACATCATAAGTTAACGTGTGTGTGTGTATATATCACAAACATCATTTTACATCTGCTCTCCATGCTGGTATGGGTTGGATGGGTCATCACCATCTGAGTAAGTTCTTAATATAATCAGGCCTGGGTTCCTAGGCTTTCAGGTATATTCAGCACCCCTGGAACTTCATTGTGTGCAGAGCTGTAGTAGATTTCACTAGTTGGCACTGGATCGTCTTTTGTGACGTACCGAGTGTCCCAGTGTTTGTTCAACATACCACTCAGTGAACTGATGGTGCGCAATATATGCTCCTTCAAGCCGAACCCAGTTCAACCCTCTCTCAGTTCGAAGACCGACTTACGTGGTGAAAAGCCACATCTTACACGAGGTGCCTCTGATATGGCTATTATAGGATAGTCTAGCAGAACAAGATGGATCTAGAGTAAGCCTTGATAAAAATCCTGCTTGACTCATAGTAAGCAGTAGCTTGTGTGACAATCATCAGTTTAATTAGATGACCTCAGCGTCGTGAACACCAGTGGCTTTGTAGATGATTGACTATTAATTACAAGGGTTGGCACAACTGCTCCAGTTAGTGCAGAGATCTATGAGAATGTAGGTGTGGCAAGCCACATATATTTTGACCATTAGAAAAAGCAAAATGAATGCTTTACCTTCGATGGAAGCATGACTCAAGAAGAAAAGATAAGAAGGAAGTTCAATCTTTCACCCTACTTACAGCAAAAAAAAAAAATGGGACCCTACTTAGTTCATGCAGGAGGCCAACGCTTCAGCCTCATCAACCTTATGCATTTTCTGGGTCCTCAATAGAAAACTTGATCTTTACAAGGTAGATTTATCAATGTTATATGGAATTTTGCAGAGATGCATTTTTGAGGTAATGCCCATAAGGGTGCTTGGTTATTCCAGCACCCTAGCCTTGATATCACATGTGGCAATGCAGCAAGGTGTTGTTGGCTTGCCTCAAAAATTATTCGTGGGAAGCTCCAGCACTCTTTGTTTTGACATGTGATTAAGTGTGCAGGGTTTCTCCCATCACTACACTTTCTTCTTACTTTCTTTCCTTTTTTTATTATCCTGCCACCTTTTTTTTTTCTTATTTTTTTAGTAATCTATATATATATGTGATAATGTATGGCATAGTTAGAGTGTTGTTCAGCTTATGATTGATCATAAAGGTTGTGAGTTCAATTTCTAGAACAGGTGGCGCGTTGTGTTATTGAGTACAGCTCCAGTTCACTCAGCTGGCAAAAATGAGTTGTACCTGAAATTCAAGGGGGCTAGCCTTGTCACACATTGTGTCATGTTGTATCTCCCTGAGAACTACATTAAGGGTGCACATGCCTGTGGAATGCTCAGCCACTTACATGTTTACTTCACAAGCAGGTAGTTCTATTGACTAAATCAACTGGAGCACTCGTCTTTGAAAACGACTGAGGTCCAACAGTATATATGTGGAGGAAAATTGAAGTCTTCCAACATAACTTTAGATAAGAACCATACATTAGGATTAACGAAAATCTTAAAAAAAATATATCCCCATCATCACTACCTTTCCATCAACATAACAGTATCTAACGTTACATGTATATGATGCTGACATGAGAGATCAGCAGGAATTGGGGAAACAGAATTCATGGTGTAAAATATGTAAGGGAGCAGATATTGGTGTGAAATATGTAAGGGAGTAGTTCTTGTGTGGAGTGTGTAAGGGAGCAGTCCTTGGTGTAAAGTAAGGGAGCAGTTCTTAACGTAAAATGCGTAAGGGAGCAGTTCTTGATGTAAAATGCGTAAGGGAGCAGTTCTAGATGTAAAATGCATAAGGGAGCAGTTCTTGGTGTGAAGAGAGTAAGGGAGAAATTGTTGGTGTGAAATATGTAAGGGAGCAGTTGTTGGTATGAAATGTGTAAGGAAACAGTACATAATTTGAAATATCAGGAGCAGTTCGCGTTAGGGAGTAGTCCTTGGTCAAAAGTGTGTAACAATTAAGACATTGTTGACCATTACTATCTGAAACTATATTTAGTGGATACACGCACACACATGTATAACTTCATCATGTATGTATATGTAAGTATATATACATACACTCACACACACACACACAACATATCCACAGTGTCAACAATTCATATATAAGCCTCTATATTAAGAAGTGTAAAACGTGTTTAAAACAAACAATTCCTGTACAATTCTTTAATATAATGTTTAATATATAACTTTGCATGACAGCCTTTTTAGCATAGTTTTTACTAAAGGACTTATTGATAACCTATAAGGTAATATATCCTGTCAAAACACCCTTGAAGATATTATTCTGTGGAGGTGAAATATTTATCAACTTTATTATATATAGACAATATTAATTTGTTAACCCTTTGACGCATAGAGTTATGGCCCTTGTCAGTCTGAGTTCAAATCCCGCTGAGGTTAACTTTGCCTTTCATCCTTACAGCGTCGATAAAATAAAGTACCAGTAATACACTGGGTAATTGCTGGCCTTGTGCCTAACGTAGAAACAATTAATTTGTTAACCCTTTAGCATTTAAATTGGCCATATTCAGCCAAAATTCTCTCACCTCTTTCTGTTCAAACCAGCTGTAACTGGCCACTCATACCGATGTTAACATATTGTTCTCAAAATAAATAATATCAAAATCTCATAGATTTAATATTATGTAAGATAAAGCCTTTACCATGAATATAAAGTAATGTGAATGTTAAAGGGTTAATAGGAAACAACAATAACTATGAGGCAATTAATTAGTGGAATTATTAGACCTTAAGACGATGCTTTTAATATTTCTTCTGGCCTGTGTGTTCGAAGTTCAAATACCACTGAGGTCAACTTTGCTTTTCCTCTTTCCGGCGTGTTGGGATTGGTAATCATCATCATTTTCATCAGTTTTTACCTCCCCTTGTTTCATGCTGGCATGGATTTGCACATGTTTTTAGATAATGTGTTTTACAGCCAGATGCTTTTCCTGACGCCAACAATTTTAGTCGTCTCTTACGACATGAAGGTGAAAAGGTGTACCTAGTCTAAAACCCAAGATACAAATGACAATGTCTTGCAGTATTTGCTCTAGCTTCTATACATTCTCAACTGAAATCCTACTGTAGTCTACTTGGGTGGTAGACATAATCTGTAGCCCAGTTTAATTTACACCACTACTTGGCTCTAGGGTTAATGCAAAGTAAGTTATTAAATTCAGAAATAAAAGAAAGAAATTAACAATTCATCAACGTTTGCATATTTAAAGAGGGAAAAAAATTAAGTAGTGAAAGTATAGAAAAGTAGGGTGGGAGGGAGCAGCAGACTACACCCGTGTCTACCTGTCTAGGTGGTATATCTCAACTATGCCCTGTAGACAAAATGGTGATGGCATTGCCACAGAAACCAGCCAGCAACACCCACTGCATCAGCTACTCCACTTCTACTTCACAGGGCTCCTTGCTCAGACAGGATGATCTCCCCGCAGAGTTTTTATTACAGAATGATAATAGTACTTTGATGACTGAGGACACCAGAGGTCTCAATGTTGGCCAGCATGAAAAGGAAGTGGCTTGTCAAGACCCCGGTATTTACCTATCTTCCTCTCCTTCGCATTACAGATGACAATGACTGGGTTTGTGGCCAAAATGACATGGTTGGAGGTGGAGAACATATCACATCACATAGCATCCTAGATTAGGGTTTGTTCAGTAGAGCCCACTCCACTGTAAACATTCAGAGTTGAGTTTACTAACTCTATTGTGTATACACAATTATATTTTCTGTTTTGTTCAGGAGAAAATTAGAATAACTGTCATTGGGAACACTTTAAATAAATACAAGACAAAAGGCTGTACTATGTGCTGGTGCCACAATAAAACCTAGCTCTCAAAGATATTAACACATCAGATGAGTAAGAAGAATATTTTACACAACTGATAAAATATTTCAAGTTTATTTACTTGTGATTTCAGTAAAGTTTTGTCCCTTTCCAAGTTGCCATACTGAGGATACTGGTACACCACCAAATTTCCAGAAACTGATAGATACTTCTTTTAACTTTTAATGCCCTGTACAGCATAAAAACCACATTTGCAAGAGATTATTGAAAAATACAAAGCTGTGGTATGGCTGCATTGCATTACCTAGTCAATGTGGTAGCAGTGAATTGGTAGAGTCATTACAGTGTCAGATCTGAGTTCAAATCCCACTGGGGTCAATTTTGCCATTCTTCCTTTCAGAGTCGATAAAATAAAGTAATAATCAAGAACTGGAGTCAATTTAATCGACTTTCCCTCCTCAAAAGTGTTGGCTTTGTGCCTAAAGTAAAAATCATTACACAGTGAAAGTGTTTACTCGAGATTACAGCAAATTTTCACCATCAGCTGTCCACCAGTAAAGACATTACAAACATTTGAATTAACATACATGACAAGATATTAATTAATTCATAACGTCCTGTACCGCATGAAACAGCATTATTAACAAAACATTCTTGAAAAGTAGAAAACAGGCCTATGACTGTATCACATTCAAAATTAAAGCTTTTAAGTTAGTTTACTGCAAGTTTTTACAATATGTCCACTAGTAAAGATACTACAAACACTTGAATTAACAAATCTGTTTTTAGATATTTTCTACTAAATCCTTACAGAATATTATGAGTATCACCAACCCATCTAGTTAATTCACAGTAAATTAAAAAAAATAATAATAATGAAAATTATTGTGTACAGTGCTCAGATGCACAACTCATCAAAGATGCATGTATAGTACATAGAATAATGCACAAATGTCAGAGAAGTGAATAGTGTATGAGTCATGATATACACACAGATACATGCACATGTAGTGTTGGCGAATTTCAGGAAACATGGAAGTTTTGAAGGATGCAGTGTCCTCACAGCTAACAACTGATGCAGGTAGTTTGTTCCGTGCTTCAGCAACTCTGAATGTGAAAAAATGTTTCCTCACTAATCATCTTTCTAATTATATAAATATTTATTTCAATCAGACAATCATCATCATCATCATATTTAACATCTATTTTCCCAGCTAGCGGGGATTGGAGAGGTCATCACACACCAAAAGGTCGAAAAAAAAACTGCCTTAATCAAAAATCAGTAAAGGTTTGAATCTCAAGGTGTGCTGGATTGTTTGAATCATGCTTCTGCTTCTTACTAGTTCATTTCCCGTCTTTGCTTAACTTTTAACATCCTGTAATGATATAGCAGAAAACATCTAAATGTGGGTTTGTTAATTCAAATATTTGTAGTATCTTTACCATTGAACAGATTGCTGTGAAAATTTGCAGTATTAGAGTAAAGATTTTAATTTTTTATGTAATACAGTCATAGGGCAGTTTTATATTTTTAAAGAATATGATATTAATGTAATAGTCAGTGTTGTTTTCAACTTTTCAAGAATGACTTGATAGTGTGGGTTTCATGCAGTACAGGGCGTTAAGAGTTAAGTTATAGGGGGAGGGAATCACCATTTAATAGAGAATAACTATCTATGCATTGAATGAAATAAACTATACATCAAAATATGAGTTCATATAATTTGCATGTCAAAAATGTAGTTTTCCCTTCTCATACACTTTTATACATTATGAAAGATGTGCAGACATACTCAGACTAGCCGAAAACCAACTGAAGGGCAGTATTTCTGCTAGTAATATATATAGTGACACATTAGAGTACTATTAAGTAAGACACTACTACTATTACACTATGTATGCATAGACCCATAACTCCTGATGGAGTCATAAGGGCAGCATAGTAACATATGGCATTTCTTGGGCAATTTTTAAGCCTGACAAGGCCTATCCTCTCTCCAGGTCTGTACTCAGCCAATTTCTTCCAGAAGGAGAGAGAGTGTGATAGTAAGGAAGTGAAAAAGAGATAAACCCATACTGGACAGGTACATTTTTATTGTCCTCAAAAAGATGAAAAGCCAAGTTGACCTAAACACTTCTACCAATTCACTTTCTATTACAGTATATATTGACACCATAAGAGTACCAACATGTAAAGGACATACTACTATGACACAATGGAGGACAGCTACTACTACAGTGGCTACTGCTGCTGCTACTGCTACTACTGCTGCTGCTGCTGCTGCTGCTGCTGCTGCTGCTATCATGTACTGACACAACCTCACCAGCAAATTCATGAGAATGTCTTATATTCCATTAATAATAAGTCCTGAAAGTTTAATAATCTTAGTAAAAAAATGCATATTACACTCAGATATATATGGTATATGTGTGTGTGCATATCTGCATGTAGGAAAGTATGCACATACATAACTGGCACTCTGTTGGTTACGATGATCAGTGTTCCTGTTGATACAAACAACAGAACAGACTGCTTGGGAAATTAACATGTGAGTGGTTGAGCATTCTACAGATACGTGTACCCTTAACATAATTCTCAGGGAGATTCAGCGTGATACAGAATGTATCAAAGCTAGCCCTTCGAATTACAGGTACCATCCACTTTTGCCAGCTGAGTAGACTGGAGGGACTTCAAAACGAATACCCTATCCACTAACATTCATACAGACATTCAGCATATAATAACTGCATATACACATGTATAGATACAGAAATATATACATACAACTCTAAATATACAGATCCTCAAAAGTCCTTTCCATTTCATTCAATTTAATTCCATATGTATATTTGTATATATACAGGTACACATGTACGTATGAATGTGTGTGTGTGTGTATATATATAGATTATTAACAAAGATGGTCCCTGGCCAACATCTAGTTCACTCAACAAATCTGCAAACTTGCAGTAATGTAACTGAAACTAGTAGTTCAGAATGCACACATTTTAGTTAATAGCAGGTACAGTGGCAGTGTTTTGGGAGAGATAAAAGTAAATATCTCACTCCTGGACGAATTTGTTTCTGTGCAGCATACTTAACAATTGCATATATTAAATCTGCAGTGTTCAGAAAACTACATAGTATCAGCAGATAGTTATGTAACTGGGAAAATTGCACTTCTTCAGCAGGCGGCCCAAAGTCAATACTTCAGTCTATTCATTGTGTATGGTAGCAGTTACCACTCCGATAAGGAATTTAGCAGTTGGTGCTAACTTTACACATGACCTCTAATGAAAATAGAGGAAGACTTCTATACTAGACAAAAAAAACACGTGATATGGTGATTGAATTCAAACAAATGAAAATATATATATATTCATTTTTATCAAGGCTTAAAAATGTCTTGTTAGACTGGAGTTTCATCTGTTTATCAAAAGGTCAGTGATAAACAGGCGAAACTCCAGAGTAACAAGACACTTTTTAGCGTCAATAAAAATGAATATTAAAACTCTACTTCGGTATTTAGTAATTCTTTCTCTCAGCCATCAACCACATACATATATATATATATATATATATATATATATATACACACACACACACATATATCTATTATGAGAGAGAGAGAAAGAAGATATTTTATTGAACACACTTATTTTTATGTTGTGGGTTATTGAGGCACTGTGTAACATAGAAATGTTGGTTAACCCCAGATCAAACCTAACGAAGCAGTTCTTGTATCAAAACTGTGCAGTGTGATGGAACTGTACAATGTCAGAGGTCAATATCTGGACAACATTCAAACTATTTATGCAAGTGGTATGAGTGAAGTCTAAACATCAAAACAGACTGGTTTGAGATCTCATCCGAAGTGAGATATGGATGTATCTTGTCAACCCTTATGGTCATCATATAAACAGATATAGGATTACGAGAGAAGCTAACCCACACTCCAACACAGAAGCCTTGAATATGTTGTTCATTAATGACCAGTGCTTTATACATGAGAAAGAAAATATCCAAAAGCATTCCACTATATCAGACAAGGAGTGTGAATGGAAGCATATGTAAACTATCAAAAGATCTAAAGTCTGTCCTAAGCCTGAAGGCTCGTTAGGGCGATGCTTATCCCGGTTTCATGGCGTGAAGCAACTGAGAGTACAAGACTTCCCCCTGGACAGGACGCCAGTTCATCGCAGGGTTAAACCCCCAGCTATTGCTGGTACTCATTTTCAGCTGAGTATACTGGAACAATGAACTGAACCTAACCTACAACATTGTGACTAAGTCTAACACCATTACCACTAGGCCACACGCCTCCACACATGTAAACTAGAATTAGCAAAATAGAGGTGATGAAGGTTTGCATATCATCAGTCAACACTGACATCAACAAGTCTAAACTGAAACAAATGAAAGAGTTCAAGTACCTAGGGAGTATCTTTACTGAAGATGGATGACAGAATCAGAAAGATTGAGACTAGAGCACAAAAAGTCATTAGCATCAGCTACCAGACTTCCAGTCAGAGATTGTGATTAGAGTACAGAAGGTCATTAGCATCAACAACCAGACAACCCCAGTCAAAGATTGAGACTAGATAGAGTACAGAAGATTATTAGCATCAGTAACCAAACTGCCGCGCTCTAATATCGCAATGAAAATTAAAGCTAAGCTGATCGACTCAATCTTCATTCCAACACTCACACACCAATACTGAACCTAGAGCCTGACTAAGTCTCTAGAGTGAAAAGTCACAAGCTGTGAGATGCATTACCTGAGAAAAGCTGTCAACAAGATAAGACGAGAAGGAATCAGGAATGATGATGAGATCTGGAAATTGGTCAGAACAAGACAAACCATTATCACATACAACAAAGTTTGGACATGTACAACGGGCCGGTTGGTAGATTGGAATTTTTCTTGCCACATGGCTAGAGGCCAAGGATGTCTTACCACATGCAAGCATGGAAGATGGATGTTAAATGATGATGATGATGGCTGGAGGCCAAGGATGTTGTACCACATGGCCAGCCAATCAAGAAGTGGATAGAAAACATCAAGGAAACACTGACATCACACCAGGACAGTACTTCCAATCCACTGCAGAATGAAGGCTCTTTTTTTTTTTACATCACCTCCATGGGAACAAGCAGAAAGACAATTAAAGAAACAATAATAAGCAAAACCATTTCATCTATGGCCATCCTGTTTTTTTATAGACATATCTCAAGGTTTATATTATCCAATGCACCCTTCCTGTTTTTTATGATAGCAGGATATAATTTCAGGAAAATTTTACTACAATTTCTAGCATGTCAAACAACCCTATAACAAGCTTCCTTGCTGGCTCAATTATCAAATTGTTGTAGTTTAGCACTAGGTAAACCCTGATCACTGAGGCATATAATTAACCCTTTAATGTTCAAACCGGCCAGAATTCTCTACCTCTTTCTGTTGAAACTGGCTGTAACTGGTTGCTCAAACTGATGTTAAGGTATTGTTCTCAAAATAAATACTTTCAAAATCTCATAGATTTGATATTATGTGAGATAATTATGTGATGTAAAGCCTTTACCATGAAAATATAATAGTATATATAAAATAATTGTTTCTACTTTTGGCACAAGGCCAGCAATTATCCCAGTACATTACTGGTACTTTATTTTATCGACCCCGTAAGGATGAAAAGCAAAGTTAACCTCGGCGGGATTTGAACTCAGATAGTATATATAAAATAATGTGAATGCTAAAAGGTTAAAAGCATTCCAGTTCTGACTAACCCATAATTCTCTATATTATGTGACATTACCCTATGTGCCGTTTTAAGATGGTATGGTGTGATTTAAGTGAGATTTATCAGCTATTTCAAGAAGGTTGAGCAACAGGGTTTCTTAATGGACAATATCAGTGGAGTGGAGAATGGAGACTTGGTTGTGATGTCACTGGTGCCAAGCTGTATTGACCTTTCACTTTCCCTTGGACAATATCAGTGGTGTGGAGAAGGGACTTGCCCAAGTTTGCATCAAGGAAAGGTATTTTCCTGGAGGGTCTGACAAGACAAACAGAGGTCAGAGATTTCTGTTGTATTTTATCTGGATCAGTTAAAGGAACCAGTGATTTTAAGGTGGTGACATACCTGTGTGTTGTATTTTTATACAGCAGTTTGATTTGCTGAATGTAACAGCCAAAGCTTGCTAAAAAAACTGGAATGGTGACTGTTAGCATGCCAGTTAATAATTGATATTTGACCAAAATCAACACAGCAAAGCATTAGACAGTGCTGGAGAAAGGAAAGTACCTGGAATGAATTTAACAATCATCATCATTATTTTCCATCCATTTTCCTGATGGGTCCTTACAGACAAACTCAGTACTTAATCAGAGCTTCTGTTCTCCTTGGCATGTCAGGGAAACTATGTCTTGCTCAATATGTTCCATTTTTAGCATGGTTTCTACAGCTGGATAGCCTTTGTAACATAGAGTGTACAGGATGTGTTTTATCATGGTACCAGTACTAGAAACGTTGTCATGTCCTTGACATGACTGAAAACCCTCTCTACCCTATGTTGTTACTAACATATGGTAGAGAGGGTGTATTTTATTGTGGCACAATCAAGTTGCTGTCTTCCAAGACAAATGAAACTGAGAATGAAAATTAATTTACCATCTTAAACATAGTTCTAAATGAGAAACCACATATCTCCTCTTCTGTCCAATCTAACACCTTCAATTCTATGATTACTACTAGTAGTATTAATGCAACCACTACTACCACCACCACTACTACCATTACTACTACTACTACTACTACTACAACCACTACCACCACCACCCCACCACCACCACCACCACTACTACTACCACCACTACTACTACTACAGAAACCATAGTTTATTAATTAGTTGATTGTGAAAGTAATTAATAATTAAGAATAAATTAGTGTTTGTTCAGTTCTCAACTCATTGGAAAAGATCAATATATTTTGAACAGAATATAGTGTAGATGGTGGTGGAGGTGTTAGTGATGGTGTAGATGGTATTGGTGGTGGTGATAGTGGTGATGATGATGGTGTAGATGTTAGTGGTAGTGTTGTTGGTGGTGATGATGGTGGTAGTGTTGTTGTTGGTGGTGGTGGTGTTGGTAGTGATATTGTTGTTGGTGGTGATGATGGTGGTAGTGTTGTTGGTGGTGGTGTTGGTAGTGATGTTGTTGTTGGTGGTGATGCTGGTGGTGATGGTGGTGATGCTGGTGGTGATGGTGGTGTTAGTAATTATAGTCAAAGGGCGGAGGAACTCAAGAGAGTCAACAGCTCCAATAAAGTATATATTTTTTTGTTGAGCGAGAGACTCCTAGTCTTCATTAAGACATCTCTCCAGGAGAAGGTCATTCTCATATAAAACCTGCAACTTCATTTGCATCCAATGATGTAGACTAGTTCTTCTTTTTGGATAAATGCATTCGATGTTCAGAGAGTGGGATTGGACCCGTGCAAAGCCTTTCCTCACTTAAAAAAAGCTTCAAGTACAGGTATCGCTTAATATGTTACAATTTTTATGATGTATGGTATTGCTGGCCATAGGCAAGTCCCTAGCAGGACTAAAAATACCACGGCCATGATGCTCATGCTTAATTATCAAGCGATAGCATTACTCAAAATTGAGTTGTAGCCATCATGTATATATGTATGTATGAATGTGTGTGTGTGTATGTGTCTGTACATGTTGCACTGTGTGTCTATATGTGTACATGTGTGCATGTATGTGTGCATGTGTGCAGCTATGTATGTGTATGCAGCTGTGTATGTGTAACTGTGTATGTGTGTATAGCTGTCTATGTGTGTGTAGCTGTCTATGTGTGTGTAGCTGTGTATGCATGTGTAGCTGTGTATGCAGCTGTACGTTACTCTGTATGTGTATGTATGTATATAGCTCTATATATATATGTAGCTCTGTGTGTGTGTAGCTGCATATTTGTGTGTAACTTTCTATGTGTGTATGTAACTGTGTATGCTTATGCAGCTCGGTATGTGTGTGTAGCTGTGTATGTAGCTGTGTATGTGTATGTAACTGTGATTGTGTATGTAGCTGTGTATATGTATGTAGCTGTGTATGTGTGTGTAGCTGTGTATGTGTATGTGTATATACACATATACTGCTCCGTTAACCCACTGGGAGTGAAGGACCCCCTAGCCTTTGTCAGGGCATTCTTCTAGGAGAAGGGAACTCAGGAAACTGGGATAACTCCAATATAAAACCTGCGACTCAGTAGTTACCGATGATGTTGATCTTTTCTTCTTTTCGGGTTATAGCTACTGTCTCTCAGAGAGTGGGATTGGCTCAGTGCACAGTCTTTCCTCACTTCAAAAAATATCTTCACGCACAAGCATTGCATGATAGAATTAATTAATAATGGTATATCATGCAATGACCATACTCGATAACGAGGGGGCAACCATCATGTGTGTGTATGTAGCTGCATATGTGTGTGTATGTAGCTGCATATGTGTGTGTATGTAGCTGTCTCTGTGTGTGTAGTTGTGTATGTGTATGTAGCTGTGTATGTGAGTATGTAGCTGTGTATATGTGTGTATGTAGCTGTGTATGTAGCCGTATATGTGTGTATGTAGCTGTGTATGTGTGCATGTAGCCGTGTATGTGTGTATGTAGTTGTGTATGTGTGGATGTAGCCGTGTATGTGTGTGTAGTTGTGTATGAGTGCATGTAGCCGTGTATGTGTGTGTAGTTGTGTATGTGTATGTAGCTGTGTATGTGTGCATGTAGCTGTGTATGTGTGCATGTAGCCGTGTATGTGTGCATGTAGCCGTGTATGTGTGTAGTTGTGTATGTGTATGTAGCTGTGTATGTATGTAGCTGTGTATGTATATAGCTCTATATGTATATAGCTCAATACAATCTGTCTGTGTCAGCATAGCTCTATCTCTATTTGCACTTATTCCATCTTTCTCCCTCTCCCCTATCCCTTTCCCTCCCACGTCCCTCCTTTCTTCACCCCCCCCCCCCCTCTCATCCCCTCTAAACAGTAATTGTAAATTTTGCATTATTATATTTCCTGTCTGGATTCTCATCTCACTGCCACAACAACAACAATATTGCATCATTCTGAGCTGCTGTAGGGTGTAAGATGCTGTGCGATGTGTGATGTGAGATATGAGCTGTGAGATGTGTGCTGTGAGATATGAGCTGTGAGATGTGTGCTGTGAGATGAAAGACAGAACACCAAGGTTTTCAGACATCAAGATGGACTTCTGGCAGTTTCAATCCCTTCTGATGATACTGCTGGTTCACTCGGAGTCACAGCATCTGACACAAGCCAAAGCGCTGTCAGTAATACAAATACATATGTTGTAAAGTGGTTGGTTTTAGGAAGGATTCCATCCATAGACAGCTTGCCAGATAAAGGGTTGGGAGGACCCTTCAGCTGTGTCAAAGACACAACCTCTCTAGTGTTATAAATGCACCTAGTAGATGCTGTAAAGTGGTTGATGTTAGGAAGGGCATCCAGCCATATAAAATTGCCAAAAAAGGGGTTGGGAGGACCCCTTAGTTTGTGTTAAAAGACATGACAACTTCTCCTCTGCACTTGATAGAACGTATGACTTTACATAAGCAGGATGAAGACCCCTCACACTGTTTGGGAAGTCAGTAGCCCCACTTCTTGACTTGATCTATGTAGACCCATCCAACCCTTGCTGGCAGGGAAAGCAGACTTTAAACAATGATGATGACGATGATGTATATATATATATATATATAATATAAAATCAAAAGATGGTTAAAAGAGTTCCATGTATTTTATTATGCGCATTTCAAAAACAAATATCATCATTTGCGTTCTCATCAGATAAAATAGGGAGACATGATATGAAGCTTAAAAAACACTTGCGAACAGTAAAGTGTTAAATCAACATATGAAAAATAAAATAAGATGGATATATGAGATTGGAAAAAAGGAAAAGAAGGGGGGAAGGAAAAGGTAAGGAAGAGGAAGAAAGAATATAGATATATAAGAAAAAAATATAATAATAAGGAAAGGATGACGGAGGAAGAGTATAAGAAGGAAGGATGAGAGAGGAGGAGAAATTGAGTGAGAGAGAGAGATAACGTTTAATACTGAGAAAATTTAGAAAAAACGTAAGATAATACATAATTTAAAAAATTAAGAAATTAAAAGTTAATGAGGTTTATGAATGGTGATGCTTATGATTAAAGAAAAAGGAATTAAGAATACTATTTATTTAAGGTTTATATATTGAAGGGTTTAATAAGATGTGCGAAAAGGAATTTATTAAAATGTATTATTAAAATAAAATATATTAAGAAAATAAGGTGAATGAAGATAAGGTTAAATGAATTATGAACTTAGAGGAATTAATTAGGGTCCAAGTTTGTTTCTATATATTGTAATAGGAAAAAGTAAATAATAGATTTAATACGAGCATGGAAGGAGAGAAAAAAGAAAAAATTCAAGGAAGAAAAAATATATAACGTCAAAAAAATATGTTTACAAAATTTCTCTAATGGTAATATTAGTATATATTAAAAATAAAAATTTGTATGGCCGAGAATATAAGGAAAATGCTATAGTGAGTTATAAGATGAATTAAGAAGTAATTGAGAAGTAAAAGTTGCAGATTAAAGATTAGAAATTAAAAAAAGAAAATTAGGGGACCGCTAACGACATAGTATGAGTAATATTGTATAATATACTGAAATAAGGTAGAAAGATGGGTATATTTGTAAAAAATATAAAAGCGTTTGAGAAAAAAAGATTTTAAACTAATTAGGTAGTAAGATATTAGCTGTGTACTTTATGGAAAGTTCTATGGGATTTATGCAAGCAGAGCGAAAATAAATCCGTACGTAGAATTAAAATTAGAGATAATGGTAAATTTCTCCGCTAGGCAGAGATTACATGTTCTGGATAGGGAAGAATTAAGGTAAGGAGAGGCGTTGCAAACCTTTCTCCAAGAAATGTTGTAGTTAATATTTTTGTCCTTTAAGGACCATATGGGTTCTGAGAGTGTTGTGTTAGTTCTTTTAAGTTATATTTAAAAGAAGAATTGTGATTATAAAATCTTGCTTTAAAAGAAGTGGAAGTGGAACCAAAATAGATAAAAGAATTAGTACCAGTTATAACCTTACATTCATACACTAAATTTTTATCAAGACATTGGTTACTAAGAGGACATTTAGTTCTAATAGGGCAATTGCAATTATGATTAGAGAAATTACCAGAGTTATTAGCAAGTGACCCAGTATTATTTATAGAAGGAATTGAATTGGAGAAGTTACTTACGATAGGTGCTAAAGTTTCCTGATTTAGATTGGTATTATGAACATTCGACAAAGTTACATTTGACGTATTTAAATTTACGGAATCTAGCCTAGAGTTAACATTGACGACGGGCTTACTATTGTTATTATTATGACGCTCAGTGTTGGATGGATATGATTTATTACTTAATATTTTAGTATTATGTTTTGAGATAATGTTAGAGATGTTGGAAGTGGTGGAATAAGAGAATTTAATTGTAAGCTTATTAAAGATCTTACTATAAATATGTGAAGGAGGGAAGCATTTATCTAAGGTCCTAAAAAATAGTTTAGGAATATTACTAATAATAGATAGAGAAAAAGGAGCATCGTACCAAATCATATTTGTATATCTAGGTCTTTTCTTTATGCTATTGGAATGCTTATAACTAACTATATTACTATAAGTTCCTCCATGATTGGTTTCTTTACTGTATTTAATTTTGCCAGGATAACCGGCGCTGGAAAGTGCATTGTTGTAATAATTGGCTTTAGCGTCAAAGATAAGTTTATCAGAAGATAGATTTGAGATTCTTTTTTCAACATTACTGACTATAGCATTTTTAACGTTAATAGGGTGGTTAGATTTAAAATTAACATAATTTAGATTCTCATTGTCTTTATGGTAAGGGTAATATAGGCCGGTGTCAAGATTAAGGGATATATAAGAAAATATATATACATATATATATATATATATATATATATATATATATATATGTATATATATCATCATATATATCATCATCATTATCAAAGCGGACGTAAAATGATGGTGATGATGATGATGATGATGATGATATCATGTATATATACACATAATGTTGGTGTAATGATAAAACTCACCCAATACTCTAAAAAGTCAGTTGCTTCAGTTAAGTATTGACTTGGTCTATGTAGACCTGTCCAACCCATTTAAGCAGGGAAAACTGAGATGAAATGATAAAGCTGATGATGATGGTAATGATATATCAAACCTATTTTTTTTTCACTTTTTACTTTGACCACACTAAAAAAATTACTTAGACTGCATTTTTCCTTACATAGTTCATACTCACCCATGCCAAGTCATGTATGTACCATACAACCATCTCTGCCACTGCTAATAATTTATTTATTGATTACAGGAAATTATATATTTAATTCAATCAACCAGGATTGTATATTGAATCATATATAAAATGTTCATGTATAATAAACATCCTTGTAGCCTCACCAGGAATTTCAAATGATGTGATCCTATCACTACTATTCTTAGCAACAAAGGGAGAACACACTGACAGTACAGCTTCTGGTTCTTTAACCTTCATCACAGAGGTTTACTTCTATGGTAACTATGACAAAATAAGCTAAAAGCTTATAGTTTTTGAACATCGGCTGATGAAACTGATCCTCTAAGGCTCAGTAATGCATTGCTCTCATGACTAAGCCCTAGGCAGCTGCCTAGTTGGTCTTAATAGAACCATCTGCTCTGGTTCTGTGGCAAAATAGGTTTGAGAACGACTGCTTTATAGATTTTCCAATGTTTCTTCCAAACATATGATCAAAATAGATTAATATAATATTTTGTTTGCAGTCTGTTAACAATAAAATCTATTTATGGATTATTAACATTATTATCATTATTAATATTATTATTATTATTGTTCTTTGAGTCTCAGTCATTGATATTATTTAACTGGAAAGTTTGTTGAAATGAATATCAAGCCACTACCTGCAGCCTCAGACATTCAGGACGTATCGGAGGGTTCTTTCTGTTCCCAGCAAGCATGCCTTTTGAAGTGTTAAAAAAAACAGGGCTTCTTCTTTAACCATCCTTGGAAACTCTTTGAGATAGTACCTAGTGCACCTATGACAATCAGGACGACCTTGATCTCATGGCAGTTCCAAATCCTTTTTAACTCCCACTTTAAATCCTGGTATCGGTTAATTATCTCCCTCTCCTTCTCTTGCACTCTCGTGTCAAATGGGCAGACTACATCTACAATCAGGCACAATCTTTTTTCCTTGTCCAAAACCACCAGGTCAGGCCTGTTGCGTTCTAATTTCTTGTCCGTCTGTATCCTAAAATCCCATACCACCTTCACCTGATCGTTTTCTATCACCGACTCTGGCTTATGCTAATATGGTAAATTATTTACTTTGCATAGATGCCAGTGGATCACCCTGCCTATCACATCATGTCTCCAGCCTTTATAGTGTGTCTGGGCTAGGTGTTTACACTCGGATACGATGTGAGCCACAGTCACCTCTCTCTCTCTCCACAGATCCTACACAGTGAGCTAGACTCCTCCTTGTCAATATGGTGTTTCACCCACTTCGTTCTGAGGGCCTGCTCTTGCGCAGCTATTAGCATTCCTTCTGTAGCCTTTTTAAGGTCTCCTCTTTTTAACCAGTTCCATGTCTGTGGATCTCTGAATTCCGTTTTCTTAAAATTATTATCATTATTATTATATGGCGGTGGATTGGCAGTATCGGTAGAGGGTCGGACACCATGCTTTGCAGCATAGAATTACGGCTCTTTATGATCTGAGTTCAAATCCTGCCGAGGTTAACTTTGCCTTTCATCCTTACGGGGTCGATAAAATAAAGTACCAGTCATGCACTGGGGTCTATTTAATCGACTTTCCCCTCCCCCAAAATTGCTGGTCTTGTGCCTATATAAGAACAAATCCCGCCATCATAATGTTTTTCTTGATGCAAACCCTTTCTGGTTAATTAAAAAAATCATTATTATCATTTTTATTTTTGAACAATAGTTGAAGATTGGCAGAATCAATAGAGCATTGCACATCATGCTTTGTGGCATATTGTTACAGCCCTTTACGTTCTGAATTCAAATCCCACCAAGGTTCGCTTCTCCTTTCATCCTTATGGGGTCGATAATATAAAGAACTAGTCACACACTAGGGTCAATTTAATTGACTTTCCACTCCCCAAAATTGCTGGCCTTGTGCCTAAATAAGAAACCATTATTATTACTATTGAACAAGGTATTATTGCGGTATTTAGATACAGCTCATTGCATTTTGAGTTCAAATCCCACTTTGTTTAGCTTTTCAAATAAATACCAGTAAATAAAATCAAGCGCCAGTAATGTACTGGGGTCAATTTTCCCATTCCCTTCAAATTGCTGGCCTTGTGCTAAAAGTAGAAACGATTATTGCCACCACATGTAGGACTGATCCACCTTTCAGCCAGTGGACAGCTGCTGTCACATGTAGGACAGATCCAACTATCACATATAGGACAGATCCAGCTACCACATGTAGAACTGATCCAGCTACCACATGTAGAACAGATCCAGCTATCACCTTCTTTTGTCTGGTAGCTATGGTAATGGAAGCTGTATGGTGGACATGTCTAAAAGGATTGAGGACACAAATCTTCCCCTCTGGCCAAGCCCTCACCTTCCTCTTCATATTCCACTTGAAGAGGAAGGTGAGAGTAGAAAGGGAGGTGTTACTTTCTAGTGGGTTTTATGAAAGATGGGTGAGATTGATGTAACAGAAAGAATTTAATCTGAATATGCTTTCCTAAGTAGGAGGAAGGAAACTAGGAAGGGGCACTTTCTCTGGCTGTGAGATAACAGAGTGACCCAGGGTTTTGTGTGGGGTTCTCCCTAGAATTACTTTATAACTGATGAGGCTGAATGGGCCTACTCTGACTATGTTTTTCTAAGTAGGAGGAAGGAAACTAGGAAAGGGCACTTTTAATGCAGGTGAAGTAACAGAGTAATCTGGGGCTTTGTGTGGGGTTTCTGCCTGTGGTTACTCGAAAGTGCAGTCCCCCACTCTCCACTATTAGTTACAGGTCCTTGTTCACATTCATTATTGCTAATGTTTTTCATTATATATATTTAATACAAATTTCATTAGGGTGGTAGATTGGCAGAATTGGAAGAGTCTTGGAGAAAATGCTTTGCGGTATTTATTCTGGTTTTTTACATCCTGAGTTGAAATCCTGCCAAGGTTTACTTTGCCTTTCATCCTTTCAGGATCGATAAAATAGAGTACCAGTCACGTAATGACCCCCCTCCCCTCCCCACCACCAGAAACAGTTATAAATTTCATTATTATTATCCCTATTTTCTCTTCAGTGATGTCCACTTTCCTTCCCTCGATGTAAACCCCTGTTGTATTCTTTTGTCCTTGTACTGTCCCTAATGTCTTGAAGCCTTGTGGCCAATAAAAGAAATTATTATTATTATTATTGTTATCATTACGGCATATAGTTATGTCCCTTTACATTCTGAGTTTAATTCCCGTCAAGGTTAGCTTTGCCTTTCATCCTTACAGGATCGATAAAATAAAACACCAGTAATGCACTGGTTCGATTTAATTGACTTTCCCCTCCCCTTCAAATTGCTGGCCTTGTGCCTAAAATAGAAACAATTATTATTATTATAATTTGTAACGCTTTTGCTCTGGCTGATATACCGACAGAGCCACAGATCTTTTGGGTCGTTCCTTCTCCTTCAACTTTCTAACACCCTGCTTAGAAGCCTTACTGTTCCTAGCCAGGCTGTTTTCCTCATCAATCCCTGGTGTCAATTCCTAGCTTCTGAAGCCATGCAACCAGACTTTTACTAATTGCTACCACGCTAACCACAATCGGTACCACTTCTATGTGTCTGATTCTCCATAGTTTCCTGATTTCAGCTCCTGGTATTACCCACCTTTCTCACTTTCCTTCTCATTCACCCTGCGGTCCCACGGGAAAGCAATATCTACAATAATTGCCTTGTTATTCTTCTTTTCTACGACAACAATGTCAGGTTCTGCAGCAAGGAGTTACACCCCTTTACAGTCTGAGTTCAAATCCCGCTAAGGTTAACTTTGCTTTTCATCCTTACAGGGTCGATAAAATAAAGTACCAGTAATGCACTGGGATAATTGCTGGCTTTGTGCCAAAAGGACGGCAATCAGGCGTGGTCGCCGTTTGCTAGACACATCTTTCCCCAGCTCATCTCCTTGACGGAGCTGCAGTCCTGGGTCAAGCAAAGACCGAGAGGGAGCGCTTGGAGACTGGAATGTCTTCAGGCGCTCACAACCCTCGACCAATCGGGCAATGTGATCGGTGGAAACTCCACCTTGGCGTTCTATAGAGGATTAGTGGAGGGCAAGAGTGACGACATACTTGGGGAAACTCTAGGCGTCGACGAAAATCAACTAGCCAATCTCTTTGGAAGAACTTTCGGGCCAGGGCCTATGGACAACTTCCAGAAATCCCTGGCCTGGCAGTGCTACCGACGAGCTTTGCCAGTTCGGGATAAACTCTATAGGCATGGAGGTGCCGTCAGTCGGACATGTCCGAGATGCGCGCAGGGCGACGAAATCGTCCTGCATGCACTTGTCCAGTGTCCAAGCATTGCTTACTTGTCGGTTTATGTCGAACACATACTGTCGCGTTTAGGACGGATCCGGCTATCAGCTGAGTCCATCGTGACGATTGCCCCGCCCTCTTCCTTTAGCCGGGAAGGGCAGGCAATTTTTATCTGTCTGGTGGCCATGGTGAAAGAGATAGTATGGTGTACGCGTCTGAAAGGGCTGAAGACGATCACTTACCTCTTCAGTGATGCCCTGATTAACTTTTTCCAATTTCATTTGAAAAGGAAAATCAGGGTAGAGAGGGAGGTGCTCTCTTCCCAGCTTTTTGTTGAAAGATGGGTGAGAGAGGCAAGAATGGCCCGAGTGAATGGACCTACTCTGAGTATATGCCTGTAAATTGAAGGTGGAAAACTGGGAGAAGACATTTGCCCTGGTGGTCAGGGTCACCGTGGCTTTTTTTAATGGGCTTTCTCCACGATGGCCCTCGGAAGTCTCCCCCCTATTGGGGAATTTTTCATTGTTCTTTTATTACACCCTCTGTTTTTTGTTTTTTTTACACGCAGAAATGCCCATTTGTACCGTCCTGTATTGTCTTGTACTATCCTTAATGTCTACTTTGTGTAAACCCTTGTGGTTAATAAAGAAAGCATTATTATTTTTATCACTAGTTTTATTATTATTATTTCTTTGTCATCCACTCAAAAATCTATGTTAAATTCCATTCATTTTTTTGTGTGTGTATCTACAAATAGATCTGCCATGTTAAATAGTTTCTATAAAAGTCTTTTATTTAATATGTTCTTTGTACTATTCCACAGTTTCAGTTAGATTCTATTCAGAATGGTAATTTTACTGTTTTTCTTTCCCAAGGTCAGAGGTGTAACCCTTTCCTTACCATATTTCTAATAACAGACACTGCGATAATTTTCAAAGCATTTTTGAAAATATTCAAAAATTTGGAGGGATTTAGTAATACAATTAACTTTCTTATTATTTAGTTGGTGTTTGGGGCATAACTTAATAAAGGTTCTTACATAAAATTATAATGGAGGAGTTTTAGATAAATATAAACAGGCACTCTCAATAATTTTGAAAAACATTTTGAAAAGAGTCAATAATTTACTTTTGTAAATTTACGTGAACAGGATTGACATACACAGCTGAGTTGGAAGTGGTATCATGACTGACAGGTGTAAAATCAGTTGACTTGGATTTGCAGACGACATGGTGTTACTTAACTCAACAGAAGATGATCTTCGACTTGCACTTGATAGGTTTGATGCTGAGTATTGCATGGCAAGAATGAAAATCAGTGCAGCGAAAACTGAGACATTCGTCCTCTCAAGGAAACCAACACAGTGCACTATACATGTGAATGGAGTTCCACTGAAGAAAGTAGAGAAGTTCAAGTATATCGGGCCCATGTTCTCAAGTGATGGAAGGCAGGAGGCTGAATTAAGTACAAAAAATGCAAAAGTTGGTGCAGTAATGCGCCAGCTTCAGCATTCAGTAATCAGAAAAAGGGCGGTAGGCGTAAAAGCTAAACTCGCTAACTTCAATTCAATTTTTGTGCCAACCCTTACCTATGGTCATGAATCTTGGGAAATGACTGAAAGAATATGATCGCGAATACATGCGGCCAAAATGGGATTCCTCCAATAGGTTTTTGGAGTAACGTTACTTAATAAAGTGCGTAGCTTGGAGATCAGAGAATCACTCCGGGTAGAGCCGCTACTTCTCCGAATTGAGAGATCACAACTCCGATATTATGGGGATGTGGTTAGAATGTCTCAGTAAAGAATCACTGGACAGATTTTACAGGCAAAACCAACAGGCAGGAGACCCAGGGGTAGGCATCGAGCAAGATGGTTGGATAATATCCATGAGCTTGGCTGGTCATACTTGGGATCCAGCTGGATCAGTTGGAGACGGCTGCTTCTGACAGGACCCGCTGGAAAGAGTGTTTGAGGACTCTGCCCCCATAGCCCTCTCAGGAATAAGTGGGCGAAGAAGATCAATAATTTAAAAGGATTTAGTAATATAAATTTCTCATTAAGCTAGTGTTTGGAATATAACTTAACAATACAGACAAACTTTATTTCCTTCAGCCCTTTATGTTCTGGGTTTACCTGTGGTGTCACTCAGAGCCTTGAAGAGAAATTTTGCAAGGCGGTACAAGACCGCTTTGGGGCCTGAAGCAGGCAAAGATGATGCATGGTTGCTGTGGGGCCTTCTTAACTCTTCAGCCCTTGGACAAAGTACTGGCTCTCATAGGCCCTGATGACACTGGTGGCTTGCTGTGTCTCCTGCAGCCCTTACAGTTCTAGGTTTACCTGTGGTCACATCAGTGTCTCGCTGTATTTCCTTCCTAAGTCATTACTGAAGTAGAGCTACTGACCTCCCAGACAAGCTGAAGGGTCTGCATCCTACTTACAGTCATGTCAAGTACAAAAGAGAAGTTGTCATGTTTTTTGACACAAACTAAAGGATCCTCCTAACCCCTTATTTGGCAGGCTTTCTACAGCTGGATGCCCTTCCTAACACCAACCACTTTACATATATATATATATATTACAATGTAATAAAATGTAGTTTGCTTAAAGCATTGTATATAATATATAATGTGGAAAGTGATATAAGGCTAAACAATGCAAAATGGACGATAAAATGAAGGTAACGAAAAAGTAAATCACCTGGTAATCTTTGTATTTTTTGTTGTTGTTTCTTTCATCCTAATATTTCGGGACTTAAAATTCCTTTGTTTTTGTATGTATTTGTGTGTACTTGTGTGTACTTGATGAACCAGCAGCAGATTACTTGGGCATGTGGCCTCCTTAGACAGTGGAGGACCCTCTTGTGGGTTACATATAAACAACAATGTGTTTTTTTGTGTTCTTGATGAACCAAATGTAGCTTCTTCTAGTACAGGAGCACCTTAGTAAATAGGGGCCCAAATGGAAGCAATTGGTCCAATCAGCTTAAGCCTGCCCTGAGTAGTATATCACCGAGCACATAGTGGGGTCCCTGTCCTCCACCCACTAACCCCACCATCCTTATCTTGTGTTAATCCAGCACTGGTTAGCATGAGATATACAAACAAAATTACAAATAAATGTTGTAGATTTAGGAAGCTGGTGGGTGGGGAGTTTTGGGTAGAAAGACAAATAGTACATATAATGAAAACACATACATACACACACATGATCACCCACACAGAGAGATACATATATACACATGATCAATCACATATACATGTACACACATACATACACAAAGATAGATAGATAGATAGATAGAGAGAGAGAGAGAGAGAGAGAGAGAGAGAGAAAGAGAGAGATAGAGAGAGAGAGAGAGAGAGAGAGAGAGAGAGAAAGAGAGAGAGAGAGATATGGATAGATATATTAGAGGGGGAGAGATATAGAGAAAGAGGTAGAGAGTCAGAGATAAAGAGATAGATAGGGAGATATATATAGAGAGAGGGGAGAGTCAAAGATAGATAGAGGGTGAGAGAGTCAGAGAAAGAGTGAGAAAAAAGAAATTGATAGAGGAGGAAAACTAGAGATAGAGAGAGATGGTATAATGTATCCAATAGATATATTGTATGTCAAAGGTGAAGTCAACCAGATTCATTTCCTGTCAGACACACACATCTGCATATGCATGAACACCCACACATACACATATACATGAACACCCACACACATATGCACATACATGAACATCCCAACACACATACACACACTTGTACACATACATACACACACATATACATAATTGAGCCAACATAAGTAATCCTATGATTGCCACAAAGTTTAACCATCACACCACTGCTCTCACCTACATTTAGTAAAACTATCATATATCTGTGTGTATATATATATATATCATCATCATCATCATTGTTTAACATCTATCTTCCTTGCTAGCATGAGTTAGACAGGAATTGTCCCACTTGAAGCAAGATTGATCGGGTGACCGTGTCTCGCTTGTATAGGACTGTATTTGGCAGGTTTTCTACGGCTGGATGCCCTTCCTAACACCAACCACATTTACAGTATGGACTGGGAACCTTTTTACCTTGTCTCCTACACAATCACTTTACAGCGTGGACTGGGTGCTTTTTGTCGTGATACCTACACAATGACTTTAGTGTGGACTCGATGTTCTGTGGTACCAACATATCTTTACAGAGAAAGAGTGGTGTGGGTGGAAGTGGGAGGATGGAGTAGGGGTAGTGGGTTGGGATGTATATTTGGTTAAGAAGTGCCTACTGTTCGTATACAAGCATTATACAATCTGCCTTTCATTTTTAGAGACAAACCTTTTGTGGCCAACAGTGGTATTAGCTCTCTGAACTTTTTCCATCCCGTTCTAACTCTGGCTACTGTACTTTCATAGCACCGTCCTCCACTATATCTAATATATATATAATATATATATAATATATAAATTATATATATATATATATAATATATAAATTATATATATATATATATATAATAAAAGTATGTGTTCCTACATGTAATTAATACACACAGGGGCACAATTATAGTCCGACCATATGCTAGTGTGGTTCAATGGCAAGTTAATAAATTAACAAGCCAGAACATATAAAATCAAGGGAGTGTAAATACAGAAAAAATCCTAAAAAATAATAAATAAATTCTAAAAAATTCACTGTACTTACTATATGTGCCCTTACCGCGGTTTCAGATCCCAAACGAATAGATAATCCAAGCGGATTTCCATTGAGAAAAAGATCATCATCAGAAGGCTTTTCTCTCTCGGAGAATATAAAATTCCCGAGTTAAAATTACAAACTGGCGCCATACAAAACTGCCTCAGAATGAGAATAAATGAATGATGAAGAAGTTTTGTCATAGTACCGTGTGCAAGGACAAAGCAAGGTGGACAGGTCAATCCTGTACTGCTAAAATAGTATGTTATTTTTTAGGATTTTTTTGTATTTACACTCCCTGTAATATATATATATATGTATATATATATGTATAGATATATATATATATATAGATATATATATATATATATATATATATATATATATATATATATATATATATATATATATATATCATCATCATCATCATCATCAGCAGCAGTTTTATGTCCACTCTTCCATGCTAGCATGGGTCAGACAGTTGTTCTGTTGTGAGCAATGCCAGGTCAAGTGACCATATTTTGCTCATACAGGAACTGATTTTGGCTTAATTTCTACAGGTGGATCCCCTTCCTAACATCAACCTCATTTACTATGGCGCGTACATGACTACTTTACAGCATGGACTGGGTGCTTTTTTGTTGTGATACCTCTAACAACCACTTTGCAGTGGGAGGGGGTGGAGGTATATTGTCTATATGCTTCAGCTTCGGCTTGTACCTGTGGGAAGTCGGGTCTCCTGTATTACTGCTTAACACCAGAGGGTTCGGTCCTGTGTCATCGCCGTCGAGAGGTGGAATTGGGCATGGTCAGCTTTTATCACCTCATTCTTGGGTCTCCCCACTCCAAGGTTTCCTTTGACTTTTAGTGCTCTGCACCTTTATATGCAACTGTCATCCTTCATACGCATCACATGGCCATACCAACGCATCCTCCTCTCCTGCACACAGCATTTGATTCCTCTTATGTTCAGTCTCTCTCTCAATTTGTTTATGCCTTGGCGTTCGCATATATTACACATCAATTGGAGCATGCAAGCTTCATTTCTTTCTAATCTACACAAGTCTTCTACACACAACGCCCTGGTCTCACTACCATGTAACATTGCTGTTTGTATGAACGCATCATACAGTCTGCCTTTCATTTTGAGGGAAAAACCTTTTGCAGCTAACAGTGGTATTAGCTTCCTGAAATTCTTCCACCCCATTCTTACCCTCGTTACTGTACTTTCAGATGATCTTACACGTATACCCATTTACATTATACTGTACTTTCAGATGATATTATGTGAAATAACTATATGAGGTAAAGTGTTTACCATGAAAATACAATAGAATATATAGAATAATGTAAATGGGTATACGTATACCCATTTACATTATTCTATATATTCTATTGTATTTTCATGGTAAACACTTTACCTCATATAGTTATTTCACATAATATCGAATCTATAAAATTTTGATATTATTTATTTTGAGAACAATATCTTAACATACGTATGAGTGGCTGGTTACAGCCAGTTTGAACAGAAAGAGGTTATTTAAACCGGATATGGCCAGTTTAAATGCTAAAGGGTTAAGGACCAGGTAAAACTAGACGAAATGGAGTTTGGGTTTGTGCCAGGAAAAAGCACACTGATGCCCTCTTCCTTGTGAGGCAGTTACAGGAATAGTACCTAGCTAAAAGTAAGCCGCTCTACCTGGCATTTGTCTATCTGGAAAAAGCCTTCGACAGAGTGCCCCGTATTATAATCTGGTGGGCTCTTAGAAAACTAGGAGTAGATGAATGGCTTGTGAAAGCTGTACAAGCCATATATAGGGGAGCAGTCAGCAAAGTTAGGATTAGCAATGACTATAGGGAGGAATTTAGCGTACAGGTCGGTGTCCACCAGGGCTCTGTTCTTAGCCTGCTCCTGTTTATTATAGTTTTGCAGGCTATAACAGAGGAGTTTAAGACCGGATGCCCATGGGAACTCCTGTATGCAGATGACCTCGCACTTATAGCTGAATCTATGGTAGAACTAGAGAAGAAATTCCAAACTTGAAAGCAGGGACTAGAGAGAAAAGGTCTCAGGGTCAACCTGACAAAGACTAAAGTCCTTGTAAGTAGACGAGAAAACAGAACCCAGATTCCCTCAGGGAAATGGCCTTGCTCAGCATGTAGGAAAGGTGTAGGTAGGAATTCCATTCTCTGCCCCAAATGCAAACAATGGGTACATAAGAGATGTAGCGGGATCTTAGGAAGCTTAATTAAGAATGTAGGCTTCACATGTAGCAGCTGTGCTGGGACAGCAAGCAGCAAACAGCCACAGGATACAAGTACCACCAAACTCTGGGAGGGTTCTGTAGAAACAGTAGACAGCTTCTGCTACCTAGGTGACCAAATTAGCAGCGAAAGTGGGTGTTCGGAAAGTACAATAACTAGGGTAAGAATAGGATGGAAGAAGTTCAGAGAGTTACTGCCACTGCTAGCTGCAAAAGGCTTTTCCCTCAGAATGAAAGGCAGACTGTATGATGCGTGTATACGAACAGCAATGTTACATGGTAGTGAGACCTGGGCGCTGTCTGTGGAAGACTTGCGTAGATTAGAAAGAAACGAAGTCTGCATGCTCCGATGGATGTGTAATAGTAATATACGCGAATGGCAAAGCATAAATGAATTGAGAGAGAGACTGAGTATAAGAGGAATCAAATGCTGTGTGCAGGAGAGGAGGTTGTGTTGGTATGGACATGTGATGTGTATGAAGGATGACAGCTGCATAAAAAGGTGCAGAGCACTAGAAGTCGATGGAAACTGCGGAGTGGGGAGACCCAAGAAGACCTGGGATGAGGCGATAAAAGCCGACCTTACCCAATTACACTTCTCAAAGGCGATGGCACAGGACCGTGACCTCTGGCCTCACGCAGTAATGCAGAAGACCCGACCCCCACGGGTACAAGTCGAAGCTGGAGCATATGGACAATATGCAAAGTGGTCATGGAGGTGCCATGGCAAAAAAGCACCCAGCACTCATTGTAAATGAGGTTGGTGTTAGGAAGGGCATCCAGCTGTAGAAAAATCAAGCCAGAATCAGTTCCTCTATGAGCAAGGCAAGGTCAGCCGACTGGACACTGCTCACAACAGGACAACCCATCTAACCCATGCTAGTGTGGAAGAACGGACGTAAAACGGTGATGATGATGATGATATGTATATATATATACATACATATATATATATATATATATATATATATGTATATATATGTATATATATACATATATATATATACATATATATATACATATATATATATATATATATACATATATATATATATACATATATATATATATAATATATAAGATCAAAAGATGGTTAAAAGAGTTCCATGTATTTTATTATGCGCATTTCAAAAACAAATATCATCATGCGATGACATTTGCGTTTTCGTCAGATAAAATAGGAAGGTTAAAAAACACTTGTAAATGGTGGAGTTTTAAATCAACATATGAAAAGTAGATTTAGATTGATGTGTGATATTGGGAAAAAAAAAATTGAGGGGGGGGGGGGTGAAAAAGAGGAGGAGATGAGAGTAAAGAATGGAGGGGGAGGAGTATAAGGAAGGATGAGATTAGGAGGAGAGATGGGTGATAGAGAGAGAGAGATAGCTTTTATAACTGAGAAAAATATATTGTTTTACAGAGAGAGGTTAAAAAACCGTTGGAAGATAATATATAAATTAAAAGAATTTGAAAATTAACGAAGAGAAAAATTTTAGAATAATGTTAAATTAAGGTTTGTATATTGAAGGGTTTAATAATATGTGCGATGAAAAGAAATTGTTAATATGTATTAAGAATAATGTTTAAGGGTTTAATAATATGTGCGATGGAAAGAAATTGTTGATATGTATTATTAAAAAAATATAAAAATATAACAATAGTAATGTAATTAAGGATATATTGTGAAAAGAAGTAGAAGAGTGGATGAATAAGTGTAATATGTATACTCCAGTCCTACAAACTGTAGAGTGCTACTTATCCGATATCTGCATTGCTTTATTGTACTACAATAAAACTCACCTCCTACATTATATATATATATATATGTATATATATATATATATGTATATATATATATATATGTATATATATATATGTATATATATATATATATATATATATATATATATATATATATATATATATATATATGTATATATATATATGTATATATATATATGTATATATATATGTATATATATATGTATGTAGGTCACCAGTTGGTGCTACTGGTAACATGTATCCCAGTACAACCTGTCTCATGGTCGGGTCGTTGGCGACTAAACTGGCAACCCCACCAAGGTTTCTTGGTGAGGAGGGTGACTTTGGACATCCTGCAGGACTAAAAACAAAACCTGTCAAAGGGAAAAGGAGCTCTTAAGAGTCAATGGCCATCCAAAATCACCGGGAGAGATGACCCCTTAGCCTTTGTCAAGGCAGAATTCTAGGACAAGGAAAACTCTGATATAATACCTGCAACCCTGATGGTATCCAATGATGTTGACTTGTTCTTCTTTTTGGTAAATATCATCTTGGTTAAGAGAGTGGGACTGGCTTTGTGCAGTGCCTTTGCTCACTATAAAAGCTTCACGGCACAGGCATTGCTTTATATCTGGAGATCTCTCTGCACTTGTCGTCACATGGTACCATGGGCCCAGCACTGTGTCAATAATTGTCACAAGTGTAGTGTTTGTACCAGAGTTTTCAATACGCTGGCTGGACTAAAAAGTCACACTTGTTCAGGGCATCGGTAGGAGTTCTCCTACATGGATATAAAGTAGTGGCCGTACTCGAAAACGAGTTGGCAGCCACCATATATGTATGTATATATATATATATATATATATATATATACATATATATATTTATTGTAGGGTTCTTATATATTTAATATATATTTATCCTTATCGAGCCCTCTTTGGATTTTACTCTTTGCGTTTATTATTATTATTACTATATATATAAGGGCAGTGGATTGGCAGTATCGGTAGAGGGTCAGACGCCATGCTTTGCAGCACAGTTACATCCCTTTACGGACTGAGTTCAAATCCCGCCGAGGTTAACTTTGCCTTTCATCCTTACGGAGTCGATAAAATAAAGTACCAGTAATACACTGGGATAATTACTGGCCTTGTGCCAAAAAGTAGAAACAATTATTACTATATATATATAGGGTTTGATAAGGATATATAGGGTTTGATATATCAAATATATAAGAACCCTAGAGCAAATATTTATTAAAATAACAGATTAAAGTTTAAGCAAAAAATCGCTGCTTTCACCCTTGACGGGAACGTTTTCATGAACCAAAGTATCATCTTCCTGTTTTCCTTCGGTTGCAACGTTTTTCGAAATATTTACTTCTGCGTTCACAGATTGATTTTTTTAGTTTCAGAAGATCCTGTTAAGGGTGAAAGCAGCAATTCTTTGCTTAAACTTTAATCTATTATTTTAATAAATATATATATATATATATGCAAAAGTTCTATTTAAAATTGTTGGGATACAAGTAAATATTTTTATAACTGATATAAAGCACTCGACAAATTTTTGGAGTAGATATACGATATTAATAAATGGAAACTATATTTATAAAACCATATTTATTTCATTATACATATTTCAGGGATACCACATTAAATTATGGTATGCCTTCATCAGACAAAATACAATATATAACAAAAGTAATGGCTGTATTTAAAGGGTACGTCAAACCTATTTGTAAAACTGTTATATATTGTATTTTGTCTGATGAAGGCATACCATAATTTAATGTGGTATCCCTGAAATATGTATAATGAAATAAATATGGTTTTATAAATATAGTTTCCATTTATTAATATCATATATATATATATATATATATATATATATATATGTATTAGAAAAGGGAAGTGAGGTTCTATACAAAACAGTGGATATAGAGAAAAGATGAAGTTGGAAATAGCACGGGAGATATATTTAAGGGTCTGTTTTTCTTTTTTGATTCGTCAAAGTGATATCATTGAAAAGATAGTGTTATTAAAAAGATAATGTTATCAATAAAAGAGAGGGACAATTCTTTTTTAAAAATTTTTTTATGAAGTATATAAAGTATATGAGAAAATTACCGGTTTCGATGTATTAAGATCCATCTTGTCAAATTCAATGAAAAAGGTTAATTAAAAAGAGTTGGTAGGAAGGAGTAAAGGAAGGTTTAAAAATAAAATCAAAATCGAATATTTGAGTAAAATTTCTTCCATCATGCTTCCTGAAAAGTTGGCTGGGAATGAGAACAAGTTGTTTTGTTGATGTTAAAAATATGCTGTGACTGTATTGTTTAATCTAGTGGTCAATAGTCCAAAAGAGGACAGGGGGTTGTAAGAGCTGAATACTGTGGTAGGTTGGTATGTGTATATACCCACACACACACATGTATAGAGAGGGTGTGAGGGTGTATATACAACAGTACACACATGTGAGTGTGTGCGTATATGTATGCATAAATATGTGTGTGTATATGTGTGGGGTTGTTGTGTGTGTGTGTGTTTTACAGTTTGTCTGTTAAAGTTACTTTTGTAAAGGGAACTAAGAAAAAATTCTTTTCTTTCCAAAATTCAGAAAATTGGCATAAGTTAAGAGCTGAAATCCAAAGGATTCCCAGAATCCAAAAATTAAAATATTAAAGAAGTTAAGAGAGTTAAGAAAACTCTTCCAAAAACTTCAAAAATACTTTTCAAAAGAAACTTTTTAAAAAATCTTTCTCTCCAAAAAAATCATTCTTTAAAAGAAATTTTAAAAAGATCTTAAAAAATCTTTTTAAAATCGAGACACAGTGCGTGTATATATAAATGAATGAGTAAATAAATAAATATATACACTGAGAGAATTAACTATTGACCACTAGATTAAACAGTACAGTCACAGTGTATTTTTCACATCAACAAAACAACTTGTTCTCATTCCCAGTCAACTTTTCAGGAAGAAATTTTACTCAAACATTCGATTTTGATTTTAATTTTAAACCTTCCTTTACTCCTACCAACTCTTTTTAATTAACTTTTTTCACTGAATTTGACAAGATGGATCTTAATACATCGAAACCGGTAATTTTCTCATATACTTTATAAAAATTTTTAAAAAAGAATTGTCCCGCTCTTTTATTAATAACATTATCTTTTTAATAACACTATCTTTCCAATAATGTCACTTTGACGAATCAAAAAAGAAAAACAGACCCTTAAATATATCTCCTGTGCTATTTCCAACTTCATCTTTTCTCTCTCTCTCTCTCTCTCTCTCTCTATATATATATATATATATATATATATATATATACACTTCATTTCACGTTGCTCCAGTATACTCAGCTGAAAATGAGTACCAGCAATAGCTGGGGATTTAAACCGTGATGGACTGGCGTCCTGTCTATGGGAGTGTTTTGCACTCTCAGTCGCTTCACACAATGAAACCAGGATAAGCACCGGCTAAATGAGCCTTCTGGCTTAAGACAGACTTAAGACTTTTTAGATATAAATATATTGCTAATTTTATGCCAATGTTTTTTACTTCCATTGTCACTGTTGTCTTCATAAAAACAGTGACTATATTTCCATTATTTATTTTCACAATAATTGATTATGAATAATTTTGAACCTCCAAATTTGTGGAAGAGACACGGAGTTCTTCTTGGAATCCGCACCGGGAGGACAAATAAGACCAGGAGATCAACTCCCAGAACAACAGGTGGCTCGCTGTCTCATCCAAAGACGTGTCCAGAATCATGCAGACAAAGTTTCCAGCGACAACATTGGTCTTAGGTGTCGTCAGCAGCCAAGGTGATGTCATGCCACCTCACTTCTTCCCTGAGGGCCTCAAGCTGAACACCGATGGCTACATTCGCGTTCTGAGTGAGGTAGTAAAGCCCTGGATCGACCAGGTAGCTGCAGGTAGGCCGTACATGTGGCAGCAAGACTCAGCGCCCTGCTATACCAGCCGAAAGACCCAAGCCTGGCTGTCAGAGAACTTCGTCGACCACACTTTACCTGACATCTGGCCTCCCAGCTCGCCTGACTGCAACCTCCTCGACTTCTTTGTGTGAGGCGCAGTGGAACAAGATACCAACAGATCTAGCTGCAATACGAAAGACGATCTGAAGGCTAGGATCACAGCTAAGTCGGGGGACAGTGACGTAGGCCTGTAGCCGGTTCCGAGGCCGTCATCAAAGCCAATGGTGGGTTTATCGAGTGAGATCGAAAGAACAAGTCATGAAGACAAACTGACCCAAGTTTGATAAATAAATCTTAAAAAATAAAACTACTCTGTTATTTTTTCCTAGACAGTAATCTTGCGAACAAATATCGTCTGCACCCTATATATATATATATATATATATTTTTTTTTTAAATTTAATTATATAATACATAATAAACAACACAACACAACTACTCCATCACCAAAGATTTCAGGAAACTAGACAATCCCCACAGAAACATCCAGCTCGCTCATCAGATGAAACAGCTACATTTTGGATGCAAGACTTGAAATTAATATCTATTAAAAATGAAAGTGAGGCTGGGCCAAAACAACACCCTATAACAGAAAATAAGTATATATATATATGAAAAAATTCAGGACTCCGACAGCTGAGCTCCGGCCATTTCAACAGCTAGATCTAGCTGTTGAAACGGCCAAAGCTTGCGCCATTGGAGTCCTGAATTTTTCATATTACCTACTCTACTACCCCAAGTATCAAGTACTCTGGTGAGTAACTGTCTAACTGGTTTTTACCGCCTCCAATCTGATATATATATATATAAATAATTCAAATTTAAAAGCTATATTTAGAGAGAGAGAAAGAGTCTTATATCATTTGAGACACGTACAATATTTTGTACATATATACTTTACTAATAATAGTCAGGAAAAATATAAATACTAAGGTGGAAAAAGCTAATATATATGTGTGTGTGTGTATACATATATATATATATATATATATATATATATATATATATATATATGTATGTATTTATATATATATATATATATATATATATATATATATATATATATATATATATATATATATACGAGGGTGGGCTGAAATGTTCATAGGCTGACTATGAAGAAGTGATGCTAAAACAGTGAAGTCTTGCATACATTAATTTCAACTCTTCTTATTGATAACTGCATTGTTTCTTTCCAAGTAAACTGACATCTGACTGTTCAAAGAAGACTTCAAAACTAACTGGTAGTGACCTCTCTTGCAAATGGACAAAATTTGGCACCATAATGTTATCATGTAACTGCAGAAAAAGGGTTTAATGCCCAAGAACATTCATGCTGACATGGTTGCTACATTAGGGGATGATACTCCAGTTTAATCAACAGTGCAAAAGGTGGCAGGAGGGGAAAGGCAAGTCTTGAAGATAACCCAATGTTTGAATATCCTGCAACTACTGAAGAAAATGGTGATGGATGACAAGTGATTGACTATAAATCAAATAACCAACGCTATTTGCATATCCTGTGAGAGTTGAGAATATTCTGCACAATTAACTTCTGACACCTGATCAAAATCACACCAGGTTGATCACATCACTGGAAAATCTGACATTGTTTAAGGCAGATCCAGCTGGTGTCCTTGAACATTTTCTAACCCAGGATGAGCATTGGTTTCATCACTTTGAGCCCAAGACAAAGAGACAATCCATGCAGTGGAAACACCCCTCATCGCTTGCTCCAAGATCACCCCTCCTTGCCTGTTCCAAGATCATTTCATCTGCAGGAAAGGTGATGGTCTCAGTTTTTGGGGGGATGCAAAAGGCATTGTGTTTATTGACTATCTTCAAAAGGAACACACCAGCAATGGAGAGTACTATGCCAACTTGCTGAGACAGTTACAAAAGATATCAAGACCAAATGCCCATGAAAACAGACGAACAAGACAATACTCCATCAGAGACAGTCACATAAATGATGTGATGGTGTTCCAAGCCATCAGAGACAGACACATAAGTGACATGATGGTGTTCTAAACCATCAAGTCATCAGAGACAGACACATGACATGATAATGTTCCAAGCCATCAGAGACAGCCACACAAATTAAGTGGTGTTCCAACCATCAGACTCGTCAGAGACAGACACATAAGTGGCATGATGGTGTTCCAACCCATCAGACTCATCGGAGATAGACACATAAGTGGCATGATGGTGTATAGTTAGTTAGTTAAAAGTTAAAGTGTGTTCCAAGCCATGAAGCTCATCTGGCCAGTGCTTAACCAGTTTCATTTTTCATCGGCGTAAAGCAAGTGAGGTGAGAGTACAAGAATTAACACCCTGGACAAGATGCTAGTCCATCGAAGAGTTAACTCTCATTTGCTATTGGTACACATTTTCAGCTGAGTGCACTGAAGTATGGTGAAACATGTATTTTTTTCACCATCTCAATGTGACAAGCTGATCCAGGAATTGAACCCACAACATTATGATCAGGCAAACACCTTAACGACTAGGCCACTGGTATATATAGATGATGACACAAACAAGATAATACTTTGCTCATTGGTAGTTGAAATAGACTTACACAGTTTCAAACCCAACGAACAGGTCTGTATGTAATGTCTGTGGGTATATATGTGTGTATGCATGTCTATGCATGCATCATGCATGTATTTATATGTGTGTAGTATGTATGTATATATATATATAAAGTATTTCCGTAGAAAAGGTAAAGGAAAGAAGAGTGCTCTATGAATAGTACAGAGCTATTTAATTATGTAACAGACAACACAATATAATTATTCCATTACCCAAGGTTTCACGAAGGCAGACAACCTCAACAGAGGCGTCCAAAGTCGTTCATAAGAAGGAAAGTTGTATTGTGTTGTTTATTACATAAATATATATATATATATATATATATATATATATATATATGTAAAAGGAAAACAGAAATAACTCAATCGGTACAGTATATGGAAGGGATATATTAGATTAACACTTGATATAGCAGGAAGAGGGTTTTAACGTTTCGGACGCTAGTCCTTCATCAGAAGAAAGAATGAGAAATAAGATAGATTGAGGGGACGGGCGGGATGGAATTGGAAAAAATGTCTTTAGATAAAAATAACAGGTCCATTCATGTTGACATCTCTTGCAAATGTGTGTGTGTATAGTATGCATGTGTGTATATTTGTGTGCCTGTGTATATATGCACATGCGTGTGTCTGTATGTGTGCGCATGCATCTTGCATGTATGTATGTATATGTGTAAGCGTGTGTGGGAGTGGGTGTCTATCTGTTCATGTGTGTAATGCATCTTGTCTGTATGTATATGTATATGTATACGTGTGTGTATATATATGTATATATATATATATATATGTGTGTGTGTGTGTCTATCTGCATGTGTGTGCATGCATCATGTATTTATGAAGCAATACACATGCTAAAAGATGAATCATCGTGTTTATCAATCACCGACTCCAGAAATAATCTCCACTACATGTACTGTTTGTAGCTTGTTACTGTTGTTGCATTTCTGTGTGGGAGGGAGGTGGATAGAGAGATAGAGGGAGAGGGGAGAGAGAGAAACAGAGTGAGATATGTAGAATGGTTTTATATATATGTGTGGGTGTGTGTATATGCACATATATATATGTGTGAGTGTGAGTGTACATACACATATATGTTTGTGTGTACATATATATATATATACATGGTTATATATATACATGGACATGTAGAACGATGCAATTACTTTTTATTCATGTGACTACATATACATACATGTCTATTGTAACTGTTGCTAGATGAGACTATATCTCTATATAACCATCCACGCAGTCACACTATACTCTCGACACACACATTCATACTCACTCACACACTCACACAATCACAATACAATTGTACATTATAAGCACTATGACATGAATAATAATAGTAATAATAATAATAATAATGATTTCTTTATTAACCACAAGGGTTTACATAAAGTAGACATTAGGGACAGTGCAGGACAATACAGGACAGTACAAATGGGCATTTCTGCGTGTAAAAAACAAAAACAGAGGATGTAACAAAAAAATAACAATGAAAAATTCCCCAATAGGGGGGAGACTTCGGAGGGACATTTGTGGAGAAAGCCCAGTAAAAGGCCACAGTGACCCTGACCACCAAGGCAAGTGCCCTCTCCCAGTTTTCCACCTTTAATTTACATATACGTACTCAGAGTACATTCACTCGGGCCATTCTTGCTTCTCTCACCCACCTTTCAACAAAATGCTGGGAAGAGAGCACTTCCCTCTCTACTCTGATTTTCCTTTTCAAATGAAATTTGAAAAAGTCAATCAGGGCATCACCGAAGAGGTAAGTGCTCGTCTTCAGCCCTTTCAAACGTGTCCACCATACTATCTCTTTCGCCATGGCCACCAGACAGATAAAAACTGCCTGCCCTTCCCGGCTAAAGGAAGAGGGCGGGGCAATCCTCACGATGGACTCAGATGATAGCCGGATCCGTCCTACACGCGACAGCAGGTGTTCGACATAAACCCACAAGTCAGCAATTTTCGGACACTGGACGAGTGAGTGCAGGACGGTTTCGTCGCCCTGCGCGCATCTCGGACATGCCCGGCTGACGGCACCTCCATGCCTGTAGAGTTTATCCCGAACTGGCAAGGCTCCTCGGTAGCACTGCCAGGCCAGAGATTTCTGGAAATTGTCCATAGGTCCCGGCCCGAAAGTTCTTCCGAAGAGATTGGCTAGTTGATTTTCGTCGACGCCTAGAGTTTCCCCAAGTACGTCGTCGCTCTTCCCCTCCACTAATCCTCTATAGAACGCCGAGGTGGAGTTTCCACCGATCACATTACCCGATTGGTCGAGGGCTGTGAGCGTCTGAAGACATTCCAGTCTCCAAGCGCTCCCTCTCGGTCTTCGCTTGACCCAGGACTGCAGCTCTGTCAAGGAAACGAGGTGGGGAAATACGTGTCTAGCAAACGGCGACCACACCTGATCACCGTCGAGGAAGAGGTGGAGATGTCGTAGCCTGAGCGCGTGTCTGCGCATCATCAGCCACGGCATTCCCAGCCCTCCACGTAGCGGGTGTTGACAGCAGATGGACCGCCTGACCATCGGAGTGCGTCCCTTCCACAAAAAGCAAAAGAGCAAACGCTCCAGCACAGTCAGGCGGGGCTTAGGACAAGGTACGATGGTCAGGCGGTAGCAGATGACAGACGCGATGTACGCGTTAGCCACCTCCGCTCGACCTTTCAGGGATAGCTTCCTCTCCGCCCATTTCTGGGTGAGAGAAGCCACCCTGCTTGTCACCTCGTCCCAGTTTTTGTCCGTCTGGAGGTCCGGACCGAACCAGAGCCCTAGCAATTTAACCGGTCCGTCTGTCCAGCATCCAACGACGCTGTTGGACTGCATGGACCTGCCTCTCCAGATGCCGAGCTGCAGGCCCACTGACTTTTCCTGGTTGATCATTGCTCCTGTCACCGCTTCGTATTCTCTTAGTGTAGTGCCGATCGCCTCGATGTGTTTGGCGTTCGACACCACTATGGTGACATCGTCCACATATGCTGACACGGATCTTCCGCATCCTAGTTCGCGCGGGACGCCCCTCAACGTCTCCAGTTTGTGCAGTAATGGCTCGAGAGTCAATACGTACAAGAGGGACGAGAGGAGATATCCTTGGCGGACAGAGCGCATGATGTTGAACGGTTCCGAAAGGTGACCGTTCACTCTCACCACAGAGCAGATGTTGCTGTGCATGGCAGCGATCCAGCCTCTGAAGACGGGCCCAAAGCCAGCCGCCCTCAGGACTGCCACTAAGTAACGATGGTCGACCCTATCGAAAGCTTTCGACTGATCTAAATTGATCAAGGACCCACCCGTGCCAGGTTCCCTAGCTACCCTCTCTACGATGTATCGCATGAGGTGGAGGTTGTCGTGGATGGATCTGTCGGGAATGGCGCATGTCTGCGCCTCTCCCACCAGACCACCAACGACAAGCGCCAACCTCTTTGCTAGCACCTTGGCCAAAATCTTGAACTCTGTGTTTAGCAGAGTTATGGGCCTGAAATTATCTATGTTATCCCCCTTGTTCGGATCCTTTCTCAGCAGTGCCACCGCTCCTCGGCTCACAGAACTGGGAATTCTCCCGTTCTGTTGCCAGTTGCAGTAGACGTCCGCCAAGAGGCCTCCGAACAAGTCTGGCATCTGTACGTAAAGTTCATAAGGCAGACCATCCAAACCAGGCAATTTACCCCTTGTGCAGCAATTCATTGCCTCCCTTACTTCAGCGGCTGTTATCGGCTTTTCGCAAGACTCCGCCTCAGTGGCTGAGAGCCGCGGCAGTCCGTCGAGGTAGACACTAAAGTCCATCCCTCGATCCGGCCCACCGCTGCCCCCGAACAGCTGAGCGAAGTGTTGCTGAAAAGCTTCACACATTTGCCCGGGATCGAGTAGCATGCGCCCGTCGTGGTCCACCAAAGACCGGATCGTGGCTTTGTTGCCATGATGCGCCTCCGCCACTCGGGCCCATTGAACGGCTTTCGTCCCCTCGTGTCTGAGAGCACGCACCCTAGTTCTGACAACGCAGCCTTCGTGCTTTGCATTGAAGAATTGGTCAAGGGCCAATTTCGCCGCAAGCACGTCGGTCGCAATGCCTTTGCTAAGCACCTTGTCTAATTTTTTAACTAGTTCTCCCTCTGCTCTATTTTTCTCTATTGCTAAAGCCTTACTAAACCTAATGGATTCTATTCTAATCGCTCTTTTCAGAGCAAACCACCAATTGTTGTTGACGATGGCCCCCGTCAACGCCCGCTTAACTAGTTCGCTAATCCGGTCTCTGTAGGCCTTGTGCGCTGGTAAGGACGTGTTTAGCTTCCAGTAGCCGGGTCCTCGTCTATGAAGCCTATCTAAGTCAAGCACACAGATCATGAATTTGTGGTCTGTGTAGCTGACTATCTTGAATTGTGGACAGCCTATGCTAGACATATCTATTTCCCTACAAAATACTCTATCTAGATATGATCTGGATGACCCTATGCGATTTGTCCAAGTCCACATTGGCACATTCGGGAAATCCAATCGGTACCTGTCAGCCAGTTCAAAACGCCTGAGCAAGTTAGTGAGGCTCTTGCACTCTCCACCCCTATCCGCTAATCCCACACAGTCCCAGCGTGCATCTAAGATCCCATTCCAGTCGCCCACTAACACTAAAGAGCGGGACGTTCCAAGAAAGGTCTCCAGACGCCGGAAGAAATCAGGCCGCCCTGCTCCTGTCGGGGCATAGACGGCCACTAGCCTGAAAGCTTGCCCGTCTCCGCTGGTCACGTCCAGCACCACCAACTTACCCTCTGGGTCTAGGAAGATGGCGAGATCCAAACCTCTCCGAAAAAGCACAGCAACTCCTCCCCCCGATCCAGGACGGCTGGGAGATGCGTACACATCGTAGCCGCCGAAGATCGGTGCGAAGGCCCGTGCTTCGGAGATTCTGGTCTATGTTTAGTGACCTGAGGTCGTTGAGCAGGTGACCCTGCTTCCATGACGACCCCAAGCCACGCGCATTTATGCTGCCTATTCTGAGTGAGGTCATGTTTAAAATAGAGTGGAAAGGATGGGAAAGACCACTTACCGTACTTTTCGTAGAGGAAGGATGGTTTTTCCATCCCTTTTCACTTGATCGTCTGGTGAAGGGACCGTTGAATCGTCCCTTTGGCTGGTCGTCGGCTCTTCTATGAGTATGTCCGAATATACTCTTCGGTTGAGAGTCCCTCCTAGGTCTCTAAAATCACCAACTGCGTTGGGGAATTTCGTTTTAATGTTTGTGTATTGTTTCTGTGCTATTTTTAGCAGTCTTATGTTAGTTGGCGTTTTGATTGGTGCTGGTATTATGTAGTCGTGCTGTGAAATGTCTGTGTGTTCAATTATGTAAGTCATTAGTTTCTTGTGTGTATTTATTGCCGTGCATTTGTTTTTCTGGGGGTGAGGTGTGGTTCTGCTAGTTTCTTGTCGTTGTTGCTGGGTGTGTGTGTTTTGTTGTGTTTGCGATGTTGGTGCTTGTGGTGGTGGTGTTGAAGGTGTTGTTGTTGTTGGCGATGGGGTTGTCGCCGGTGGTGATGGTGGTGCTAGTGTGTGTGGTGATGGTGTTGGTGGTGTTATTGCTGTGAGTCTCTTTGCAGTAGCCTTTACCCTTTTTACATTTCTTTCCTCCCTTTTCGAAGGCGACGATGCGCTGCTTCTGCGTTTGTGCCTTCTTACGACCTTTTGCCATCCCTCTCACACCTCACACTCCATGTCTGATTCTGTGAGGTCGGGGAGGGGTACCAGCTCCACTCTTTCACTTGTTGTTGTTGGTGATGTTTGCACTGGAGTCTCTGTTGCAGCTGCATTTGGTATTACTGTTGTTGTTGTTAATACTGCTGCTGCTGTTTTTGATTTCCGTGGCGTGGGTATGGGTGCCACGGACCTATCATTCCTGGTTGCCGCTTGTCCTGTTGCTGGTAGCCGTGGAACCGGTTTCGGAAGGAGGGGGGTTTTCTCCTTTCTCAGGGTCTTCTCGTTGCAGAAGGCCCTGAGGTGAGTCTTTGATCCTCAGCGAAAGCATTTCGGGCGTTTGCCCTCAACACTTATGGGCAGTTGAGTGCCATTATCGAAGTCTATCACATCCGGGATAGCTTCGATGCACTCCTGGTTGGTTTGGATTAATATCTCAATGGAGGTGCCGACCCAATCTTCTCTTACTTTTTTCTGTACTTGCAGTACAGTTGTTTTGTCCTCGATTCCGACGAGGACAGACGCGGCCAGCCAAGAAGGAGCCATCCCGGGGGGGACGTGGGTCAGTTTGACCCTCACAATTTTTTGCCCGTAGTAGGAGGGCACCAACACCATTTCCTCGCTCCTTAGGGTCACTAAGGATTGAGCCTTTGCCTCCTGGGGTGTGGCAAAAAGCACGTCTACGGTGGCATATTTCTTGCCTCGGGTGATGTGCGTTTTCCGCTGCCACACAGACCCTAAGGCTTTTTTTATTTGAGCCTCTGTAGCTCTTTCAACCCTATGTGATTTTGTGCTTACTGTATGGTACGTGACCGTACAGTGCTGTTGGGTTTCGAAAAATTTTTCGGCTGCCTTGCAGATTGCTCGGTGTCCGGTTTTCGTCACCATTTTCTTCGCTTCCTCTAATTCCTTATTTGTTATGAGGATGGTTTCCAGGTTCTTTGCGATACCTGCAAACGAGATTGGTTTTTCTTTGCTGCTGTTGTTGTTGTTGTTGTTGTTGTCGTCAGAGCTGCTGTTACTTTTGTTGTTGCTGCAGGTACTACGACTACTGCCGCCGCCGCTGTTGCTGTGGTTGTTGTTGTTGTTGCTGCTGCTGCTGTTGTTGTTGCTGTTGCTGCTAATGCTGTTGTTGTTTATGCTGCTGCTGATGCTGTTGCGGCTGCTACTGTTGTTTTTCTTGTCACTATTGCTGCTGCTGCTGTTATTATGGCTGCTACTGCTATTATTCCTGACGTCAGACGAATGAAAAGTGTTTTCGTATTTCCCGCACACCTTTTTCGTCGTTGTCGTCGTCGTCGTGGAGAAATCTTGCACACTTTGCACGTGATTTTTCTTTCCTGGCGTCACTTGCGAAAGAGAAGGGAGGGAGAGAGACACATTTAGAGAAGGGAGGGAGAGAGACAATCTTCTCTCTGCTGTAGTGACAATTGAGGAAGAAGAAGACGGAATGAGTGGGAGTGACTTATGGAAATTCTTTTTCGTAGCCATGTTGTTTTTTTGTTTAAAATAAATATTGGGCACAAAACCCCAATAAACGGTTATTTAACCCCGAAGGGCCAAATAACGGGCAGAAAGACCCCTCTCACGAGGAGGAGAGTGTTTTTGTCTACAAGTTGGTTAAAGTTTTAAACAATTTACAATTGTTATAGCGGTCTAAATTTACAATACCTTACATAGCCGAGTCTCCGTCAACCATAACATTCAATAATAATAATAATAATAATAATAATAATAATAATAATCATTCAGTAACCATACATTCGCCAATCCTCGATAAGAGTGTTTAAATGTCGAACCTAAACAGTTCGAATAACGGTGAAATGGAGACTAGAATGTCATGTGACAGACTCTCACCCAACAGGTGCTCAGCAGCAGGGACCTGGCTGTCAACCAAATACTGCTGGTGTCGGAGGAAGAAGAAGAAGGAAAGGGACCAGAACCAACTGGACGAAAGAATTGAATAGAACTGTTATGCAATGTTACCTGAAGAGTAACCCCAAGGAGAAAGGCTATAGGAAACGGATGCATAACATCTGGAACGAGATTGGTCTATTTAAATTAGATGAACAAAAATTGGCTGGGCAGGCTCGGGTAATAAGAACTAATGGGTGGATAAGCGAGCTGGAACTGGAGGAACTGAGCAGAGAGATTAGCTTGGAGATGGAGAGTGGAGTATGCCAGGCAAACGAGCCAGTGGGAAATGAAGGTGAAGAGGTCGAGAGAACGGAGGAACCACCCGAAGCAGACAATGATCTGAATGCTGAGATAAATAATACCTGGAACAGAGATACGGCCACTGAAGAGATGAATGCTGACGGGCTAGGACAAGATTTGGTTGATATCCTAAACTTAGTGGTAGATGAATTGAACAATGATAGTGGGAGACCTATGAACCTAAGATTTGTAGACAGGAAAAAGTTAAAAGAAACAACAGCTAAGGTAAACAAAGTCATCCCATACCTTGAGGCGAGGAGCCTTCACCAGTGCAACAATATCCTCAAAGCAACAGCAAATACGGTGAGGAAACTACTTGGTATAAAAGCGAGAGGAAACAACAGACAAGAAAGATCAGAGCCTTGGTGGAAGAAACGACTGAGTGGTCAAATCAGAGAAATGAGAAATGACATTGGAAAGCTTGAGTCCCTACTGAATGGGACAATAAAAAACATAGACACTAAAAATAGACTGGAAATAAAGTACAAAATTAGGAGGAAAAAGCTAAATATTATCATAGAGGAACTGAAGCAACACATTGTAGCAAAGAGTGCAAAAATCAGGCGATACGAGAACAGAGTCAGTCAGTATAGACAGAACCGCATGTTCGACAACAACCAGAAGATGCTGTTTGGACAGCTTGAAGGGAAAGAAAGAGGCAACGACTTGATCCCCGAGGCGGAACAAACTAAAACATTCTGGAGAGGAATATGGGAGCAGGATGTTAAACATAATGACCAGGCAGTGTGGATTGAGACAGTACAGAAGGAGATTAGTGAACAGGCACACCAACAAACTGATTTGAGTATCACAGTTGAAACTCTTAAGGGGCAGGCCAAAAAACTAACCAACTGGAAATCACCAGGCCCAGATGGTGTGCAGGGGTATTGGATTAAAAATATAACATCCCTCCACCCGAAACTGACAACCATGTTCAATGACTGCTTGATGTCAGGTGAGGTACCAGAGTGGTTGACAAAAGGTACCACAGTTCTGATAATGAAAGACCAAATCAAGGGTAATGATGTTACCAACTATAGACCTATCACATGTCTGTCCGTAATGTGGAAACTGTTGACAAGCATTATGTCTGAGGAAATCTACCATCACCTCCACACAAACAACTTGTTACCGGACGAACAGAAAGGATGCCGAAAGAAGTCACGTGGTACAAAGGACCAGTTACTTATTGATAAGATGGTAATGAGGAATTGCAAGAGGAGACACACTGGTCTTCCCATGGGATGGATAGACTACAAAAAGGCATTTGACATGGTGCCTCATTCTTGGATCACCAAAAGCCTGGAGATCTTCAAGGTGGCAGATAACATCAGACAGTTGTTGGGCAAAAGTATGAAGTCCTGGGAAACAGAGTTAACATCAACTGGAGAATCCTTGGGAAGCGTGAAGATCAAGAGGGGTATCTTCCAGGGAGATAGTCTGTCCCCTCTGTTGTTTGTCCTTGCCCTGATGCCCCTGACCAGTGTACTGTGAAAAGTGAGAGCAGGATACAGGTTGGGAAAGGGAGGGCTTACCATCAATCACCTCCTCTTCATGGACGATCTTAAGCTCTTCGGGAAGAGTGAGAAGGAGTTGGATGTGCTTGTTGACACTGTCCGTATTTTCAGCAATGATATATGTATGCAATTTGGTATTAGTAAGTGTGGAGTCATTGTGATGAAGAGGGGTAAGTTGAGCAGAAGTAACGGAATCCAGGTACCAACAGGTGAGATGATAAAGGAAATTGACTCTGAAGAAGGATACAAGTATTTGGGTGTTCTGGAGGCTGATGACATCAAGAACAAAAAAATGAAGGAATTGATAAGAACTGAATACATTCGGAGAGTAAGGAGCATATTAAAGTCACATCTGAACAGTAGGAATGCCATAAGTACAGTAAATTCCCGAGCTGTGTCTATTATTAGGTACAGTGCGGGAATTCTGAGATGGAATGTTGCTGAACAAAAAGAAATGGATAGGAAGACTAGGAAGCTATTGACTATCTACAACATGTTCCACAAGAGGAGTGATGTCGATAGACTCTACTTAAGGAGATCTGAAGGTGGAAGAGGTCTTATCAGCATAGAGGACTGTGTTCAGATGGAGAAAAACAACCTACACAAATACGTGACTGATAGTAAGGAGCCAATGCTCAGAACTGTACTGAAGGAGGGGACAATAGGCCAGGGGATGTCCAAGGAGGAAATAACATCAAGGAGAAAGAGCAGCCTTCAGGAAAAATCCCTTCATAGTACCTTCTTTGAGAAAACTGAATTTAGAGATCCACAGACATGGAACTGGTTGAAAAGAGGAGACCTTAAAAAGGCTACAGAAGGAATGTTAATGGCTGCGCAGGAGCAGGCCCTCAAAACGAAGTGGTTGAAACACCATATTTACAAGGAGGAGGCTAGCCCACTGTGCAGGATCTGTGGAGAGAGAGAGGAGACTGTGGCTCACATTGTATCCGAGTGTAAACACCTAGCCCAGACTCACTATAAGAGCTGGAGACATGATGTGATGGGCAGGGTGATCCACTGGCACCTATGCAAAGTAAACAATTTACCACATTCTGAGAAGTGGTATGAGCATAAGCCAGAGTCGGTGATAGAAAACGTTCAGGTGAAGGTGCTGTGGGATTTTAGGATACAGACGGACAAGAAACTGGAACACAATAGACCTGACCTGGTGGTTGTGGACAAAGAAAAAAGATCGTGCTTGATTGTGGATGTGGCCTGCCCATTCGACACGAGAGTGCAAGAGAAGGAGAGGGAGAAAATTAACCGATACCAGGACTTAAAGTGGGAGGTAAAAAGGATTTGGAACTGCCATGAAGTCAAAGTGATCCCGATTGTCATAGGCGCACTAGGGACTATCTCAAAAAGTTTCCAGGGATGGTTAAAGAAAATTGGCCCCTTCACGCTTTTTGGAACGCTTCAAAAGGCATGCTTGCTGGGAACAGCAAGAACCCTCCGATACGTCCTGAATATCTGAGGCTGCAGGTAGTGGCTTGATATTCATTACAACAAACTTTCCAGTTAACTAACATCAATGACTAATAATAATAATAATAATTAATAATAATAATAATGTTTTCTTTATTAACCACAAGGGTTTACATAAAGTAGACATTAAGGACAGTACAGGACAATACAGGACGGTACAAATGGGCATTTCTGCGTGTAAAAAAAAACAGAGGATGTAATAAAATAACAAAGAAAAATTCCCCAATAGGGGGGAGACTTCCGAGGGACATTTGTGGAGAAAGCCCATTAAAAGACCACAGTGACCCTGACCACCAGGGCAAGTGCCCTCTCCCAGTTTTCCACCTTTAATTTACAGACACATACTCAGAGAAGGTCCATTCATTCGGGCCATACTTGCTTCTCTCACCAATAATAATAATAATAATAATAATAATAATAATAATAATAATAATAATAATAATAATAATTTCACCAACACCAGAAACTAGATACACTACCTACCCCATCACCCCTCTGTGTACACTAAATACAACAGCCAGATAACGGCAATTTCTTCACCACCACCACCACCAATCCCAGCATAATAATAATAATTACTACTTTTATTATTGTCTCAAGTTTTCACAAAATGTTTAATTCCAATATTAAAGAAATATGTCACCACATATATTAAACATACGCGACAAACGCATAGATACACAGATCAAACAAAACTACAGTCTATTCAACAAAACTCAGTAACGACAACGCCATCACTATAGTCACCGCCGCCATCATTCCATCCATCATTGCTACCACTATCCCATCACCGCCGCCACCACTCCTTCATTGCTACCACCACTATTCCCCCATTACCTTCTGTTAACTTAAGAAAGGGGAAGGTGGCAGTATCACTAGACAAGGGAGAGGCTAGCAAAAGATATAAATAGATTGACTTAGTGACCCGGCCACCGGACAAACGTCAACGACTATGGCACTGCTGGCTCCCCCCTTCTCCAGCACCACCACCGACATAGCCAACAACAATAACAGGCAACTTCAGCAAAAAGTATATTATATTATTAATAATTTCATTCTTAAGCCACGCAATGCTCACATTAAGGAACCACTCATGATAATAACAATTTAAAATACAACAAAAAAGAAAATCCCGTGACCAAGAAATACCGGGATGGCGGCCGGCGGGGAATAGCCGTGTCTCTAGGGGAGAACGACCCCTCTAGTCTTGGTTGACACTCGTCCTAGAAGTGGTAACACGAAATGATTACCCCTTGGCGGATAAGGATAAAACGCGACAAAATAAAGTAAATGTCTAATGATAAAATCTCATACCGGATCGGCCGTCACCCGGGTCAAAAAGGGCCACGTCCCTCAGAGAGGAACCAGACTGGGGTCGAAAAATCAGCTAATGGTTCAAACCTTCCCATCACTTCGGAGCTGGAGACCTCCCATAACCTGAATACCCCTACTGTTGGCCCTCCATGCTCACCACCAAGAAATCCAAAGAAAAAGAGAGAAAAATGGTCAAGGGAAGATAATAAAGAAGTCCTTGAGGCTTTCTACACTGCCATGTACTACCCATCAAATACATCGAATACAGAACAGACATATACGTATCAACTGGAAAAAGAAACATCCCGAAAACAGCGGCTATATTGACAGTAACAAACTAGCCAATATACGAAGAAATATTGTAAAAAAAAAGTTACTAACTGATATAGAAATTGATCAGATCAAGCTATTAGCACAAAGTCAGCGAAGGGAAAATGAAACTCCAAATGAAAACAATGAGATCGTAAATGATAAAGAAATGAATGAGAATGAACTTGCCAACTTGAAGGATGAAATTATGATCGAATGGATGAAAATGAAAGAATCTGACATGGGGGAACGAGACACCCTCCCTAAGATCCAGAACTCCAAACAGAACTAAAAGATAATACACAAGACTAACATAATTCTCAAAAACATTATCATCACAAACAAACTAAACATTACTGATTTAAATCATCTCTATTATGCATCGGCTAAAGTGGAGTGAAGATGAAAAAACAAAGGAATTCCCACAAGAAATCTACTTGGCAAGAGAACATCAATCGCCAAATAAACCTTCTCCGATCTGACATAGAAATTTTAACAAACTATAAAGTAGGTGAACCTGTTAAACAAACTAAACTTAGAAAAATGAAAAGAAAGTACAGTATAAAATCAACAAGTGACATAGACATGCTGATAGAAATAATCAAGCAAAAAGTGTCGGCCAAAGCTGCTCGTATAAGGCGCTTTGAAAAACGATCTAGATTCTATAAGGACAATAATATGTTCAAAAACAACCAAAGAAACTTCTACAGAAAAATTGGTAAGTCAACAATAACTGCTAAATCAATACCACCCAATGAGGAAGTGCAAGAATTCTGGGAAAAGATCTGGGCCGAAGAAAAAGTTCATAATATATATGCCCCATGGATAGACAGATAAATGAAAGATACAGCTCACCTTGAGGAACAAATATGGGAAAATATAACAGTTGAACAGTTGCGTTTGGCTCTAAGAAAAACCAGCAAATGGAAATCCCGAGGAAAAGACAAAATACAAAATTTTTGGATAAATGCCTTCACAGAGTCTCATGAGCTGTTAGCCCAACTTTACAATGAAATAGTTAAGGAGCCAGAAAAGATACCATCATGGCTAGTTAACGGCATTACATTCCTGCTTCCGAAGAATGATGAGACAAACAATCCCAAAAATTACAGACCGATAACTTGCTTGACCACAATGTATAACATTTTAACATCAGTTCTAACTGAATATACATATGACCACCTGATAACAAATGACCTATTTCCCATTGAGCAGAAAGGGTGTAAACGAGGCTCATATGGCTGTAAGGATCAGCTTTTGGTTAACAAAATAATACTGGAAGATTGTCATAATAGACACAAAAATCTATCAATTGCTTGGATAGATTATAAAAAAGCATTCGATAGTTTGCCACACAGTTGGATTGAAAAATGTTTAGAGATTTTCAAAATATCTCCCGTTGTCAGAAGGTTTTTGTCATTCAGTATGAAGACATGGAAAACGACACTCCTTTTGAATAGTGAAACAAAATCACTGGAAGCTGGAGAAGTTAATATTAATTGTGGAATTTTTCAGGGTGACTCTTTATCACCACTTTTATTCTGCATCGCACTTATACCATTAAGTAAAATGCTCAATGAAACAAAACATGGATATAAAGTCTATGACAAAACCATTAATCACTTGTTCTACATGGATGACCTGAAACTATTTGCAAAAAATGATGAACAATTGCAAGGGCTATTATCCACTGTGGAGCAGTTCAGTGATGACATTAAAATGGAGTTTGGACTAGATAAATGCGCCAAAGCAACGTTCACCAGAGGAAAGCTGCTGAAAAGTTCAGACATTAATCTTGATCGGGGGAATGTGATAAGAGAACTTGATCAAGAGGAAACTTACAAATATCTAGGTGTTTGTGAAGGAGACGGAATCAAGCACTCGACAATGAGGGAAAGGATAAGGAAGGAATGTTACCGCAGAGTAAGAGCAATCTTAAGAACGGAATTGAATGCAAGGAATAGGATCGATGCCATAAACACGCTTGCCATACCAGTAGTAACCTACAGTTACAATGTCATCAACTGGTCAAGCACAGAGATCCGTAGGCTCGATACAAAAATTCGAAAATTCTTAACCATGCACATAATGCATCACCCTAAGGTAGATACAGATAGAATATATCTCCCTAGGAAAGAAGGAGGACGTGGGTTAATCCAGTTAGACATTGCGTTGAAAACTGCAACAATTGGATTATCTACATATCTAAGGGAATCACATGATTGGATGATCAAACTCGTTTTGAAACACGAAAGAATCAAAAGATCATACTCCATTACAAAAGATGCACAAAGATACAGTAATGGACTACAAATTTCAGAAGTCCCATTTACTGCTGAAATGGAAAACACAGAAAAAGCAAAGCAGGTAAAAGTAACTGCAAAGAAAGAACTGCTACAGAAACTGGCTAAGAAATGGCAAGAAAAGCCTCTGTATGGAAAATACCCAGAACGAGCTAACAATCCTGATGTTGACAAAACTTTAACCCATCAGTGGTTGGCATCCTCTGGACTGAAATCGGAGACTGAAGGACTGATTATATCAGCACAAGATCAGTGTCTGCCAACAAAAAATTACCAAGCCAACATAATAAAAAATGGATGCAACCCATTATGCCGTGTATGTAAAAAACAACCAGAGACCATTGACCATATAATTTCAATGTGCAGTCCTATAGCTCCAACCGAATACCTAAACAGGCATGACAGAGCTGCACAATACATACATTGGATAATGTGTAAGCATTTTGACCTGCCCCATCAAAAGAATTGGTGGGAGCATCAACCACCTCCCATACTTGAAAAAGATCACATCTCAATCTTGTGGAACTTTAGCATCCAAACAGACCGAAAAATAGATGCAAATAGACCTGATATAATATTGAAGGACTTTAAAAAGAGGGTATGCCTGCTAATTGATATGTCCGTTCCAATAGACAAGAATGTATCTATAAAAACATTTGAAAAATTGAGCAAGTATAAGGACCTGGAGATAGAAATTGGAAAAATGTGGAAATTGAGAACTAAAACAATACCAGTGGTTGTAAGCGCTCTAGGAATGATACCTAAGGGGTCTAATGATTACTTATCGCAAATCCCAGGAAACCCGCGTATAGGAGAAATACAAAAGATAGTACTAATGGGAACTGCCCATATACTAAGGAAGATTCTGTCAATATAAGTACATCACAAGTCTAAACACCTAAAGATGCATGTGTGAGTATGTATGTTCTTTCTTGAACATGGCGGACCTTGTTGTCTCTTGAGGTCACTGGTTGTGACTTGGTGATAACTCGTATGAACATAAAGCAAGATAAATGCAGCTATAATAATAATAATAATAATAATAATAATAATAATAATAATAATAATAATGATTTCTTTATTAACAAGGGTTTACATAAAGTAGACATTAAGGACAGTGCAGGACAATACAGGACGGTACTAATAGGCATTTCTGCGTGTAAAAAACAAAAACAGAGGATGTAACAAAAAAATAACAATGAAAATTTCCCCAATAGGGGGGAGACTTCGGAGGGACATTTGTGGAGAAAGCCCAGTAAAAACCACAGTGACCCTGACCACCAAGGCAAGTGCCCTCTCCCAGTTTTCCACCTTTAATTTACATATACGTACTCAGAGTAGGCCCATTCACTCGGGCCATTCTTGCTTCTCTCACCCACCTTTCAACAAAATGCTGGGAAGAGAGCACTTCCCTCTCTACTCTGATTTTCCTTTTCAAATGAAATTTGAAAAAGTTAATCAGGGCATCACCGAAGAGGTAAGTGCTCGTCTTCAGCCCTTTCAAACGTGTCCACCATACTATCTCTTTCGCCATGGCCACCAGACAGATAAAAACTGCCTGCCTTTCCCGGCTAAAGGAAGAGGGCGAGGCAATCCTCACGATGGACTCAGATGATAGCCGGATCCGTCATACACGCGACAGCAGGTGTTCGACATAAACCCACAAGTCAGCAATTTTCGGACACTGGACGAGTGCGTGCAGGACGATTTCGTCGCCCTGTGCGCATCTCGGACATGTCCGACTGACGGCACCTCCATGCCTGTAGAGTTTATCCCGAACTGGCAAAGCTCCTCGGTAGCACTGCCAGGCCAGGGATTTTAATAATAATAATAATAATAATAATAATAATAATAATAAAATGTTCGCTTTACATGGCTGAATACAATAAATGTAATCTGAGTTTTTCGAATATTAATAATAATATTCGATTCGTTTGCAATTATGCAAACAAGCCTCAATTTTATAGCCATGTCAGTAGAATGAGCCCCTCGTTCTTGGTCTTGTGTTAGCATGTAAACAATATATATGAGAGTGTGTGTGTATGTGTGTGCATGCATATATATATATAGATATAGATATAGATATTGATATAGATATAGATATGTAAAATCCGGACCGCGGTGGCACGCGGTGTGGTCTTGTGTCGATATATACATGTGTGTGTCTGTGGTGGTAAGTGGTCAGAAACTACCAGGAGAGCTGGACATCACAATATCATTTTTTAGACGAGCGAAGAAACGCTGATCTACAAAAATTCGTCCAAACACACCCATTCAGAAGATACACTAAAAGTTACACACTCACACACACACAGTTGTACATAACACTGTGGTACATACATACACACACTAATATGTACAGAAAAATATACATACACGCACACACTCACTTATACGTACACCAACAGTTACACACACAAACATGTATAAACACACTAATACGTACATCAAACAATACACACGGTCGTGTAAATAACGCACACACTGATACATACACTATATACGCAGAAACGCAGGCATATAAACACTCACACATTGACACATACACCACATACACACATATTGATACGAACACTACACATACATACACACACATTGATACGTACACTGCATATGTACAAACGCAGGCATACATACACATTCACATTCACACATACAAACACAAGCATACATACACACTCATTGATACATACACTATATATATATACACAGGCAAATGCAGGCATACTTACACATACACACATACAAACGTAGGCATACATATACCACATACACAGGTGAACGCAGGCATACATACACACATTGATAAATACACCATACACAAACGCTAATACACACACATACACGTACAGTGAGTGAGGCGAACGAAAGAGCCTGTATGTGGTCTAAAGGCTTGCTCGAAATAGCAGCAAGGTTTCCTCAAATCGTACCCTACTGTTTGATAAAACAAAGGCACAAGAAATCATGTAGTCATAGATACACTATATCAGAGTGAGTGGGAGAGAAAAAGATATGGATTGGTCATGAATGGAACATGTTTGATTATGGTTGTGCCTCGTCAGCGCTAACCAAACAACACAAGCACATACATGCATACATACATGAGTATACAGATACATATATACATACATAGATAGCACACTTGTTTATACATGCATACATACATACATACACACACACACACACACACACACACATACATACAAAACACGCAAAACATGTTTATACATGTATACAGACGTATCGTTTTAAATAAAGGACACAGTGTATCTGGCCCTTCTTTATAAGAAAAAAGGAGTGGTCACCACTGGAACGTCTTTGATTATAGGTCAACTCGGCCAGGGCATGCCTGGGACTGAACGAAAACAACACCAGGCATAACACAGATAGATTTATAAATATATTTACATAGATTCATCTGGGTTGTGTGTATGCATATATAATTGTATATATACATGTATGTATAAATTCAGACATATATATATTTATATATATATATATATATAAATGAAGTAATTCCATCGGAAAAGTCCAGGAAAAAAGAGTGCTCTATGTAGGCAACAGAGCTTAATTATTATTAACTTTGGTTAACTTTGCCTTTCATCCTTACGGGGTCGATAAAATAAAGTACCAGTAATGTACTGGGATAAGTGCTGGCCTTGTGCCAAAAAGTAGAAACAATTATGTAATAAACAACATAAGGCAATTATTCCATTTACCAGTGGTTTCTTAAAAGCAAAAGGTTTTGCTTTCAATCCTCAGAATGAAAAATCCTGGTTTGTTTATTGAATATGGATTCTAAAAACAAAAATGCAATCTATATCTATATATATATAATATTATTCAAAATATTAATAAATGGAGACATTTACATAATCAAAATATGTTTTATTATATATATTTCGGAGGTACTGTGCTGTTTTTTCAGTACGTCCTCATCAGATAAAATATATGAATTTATGTATGACATACCTCAACTGAGTTGATGGTTCAATTTCAGTCTTGGCAGTGATTTATTACAAAACTCAATATTTATATACCACAAGTCAACGCAGACTTTTGGTATATAAATATTGAGTTTTGTTGTAATAAATCACATTGTTCTCGGTATGGTGAACTAACT